>CM042248.1:48967402-48974902 GCA_023566225.1 Romanogobio albipinnatus
AAAGCAAAACATTATTATTTATATACATATAGAAAAAACTCAATATTTTTTTAAAGAGTCATTTAAAAGGTATTTTCTGATTTATATTCTGGGCATTATTTTTAATTTTGCACTTTAACTTCATTAACAAAATCAGCATAAAAACAACAAAAATGTATGTAAATTCATGCTCACAGTTCTGATGTGCATATCAGATATTCTTTAATAACTCATGGGTCTGTTTTAACCTCTTGATCTGCTTCCATCACAGACTCTCTCGCCCATATGAGCCCCACTGTCGACTGGAAGCTGTGAAACACTGAGCTGAGCCAAACCAAACCCGACCAAACCCAACGAGACCAAACCAGACGAGACGCCGCTTTACTCGTCGCACGTACAGTATACAAGAGAGATCAAGTGCCTTAACGCGACCCGCGGGACCTCCGACGGCAGGGACTGAAAATGATTCCATGAGCTTTTTTAAACAGATACCCGAATGTATATTTTTATTTTTATATGAAGTGTGAAATCTTTTCTTACTCCAACAGCACTCAGACTTTGTCAGATGGATTTGCTTGTGTTATTTAGACTTCCAGGGAGTTCGTTCATGTGTTCGTGTGGCTTCGTTTCTAAAAACCGCTCAATGCACTGCTAACTTTCTTACCTGATGACGATTGGTCACTTGTTTTGGTGCAGTGAACACAAAGATCAGCTGTTCGACTGTGCCATGTTACGTTACTGAGACAATAAACAGTGTCATAAACCCTGTCCTGATGAGGTTTTGTGTGTAAACGTGTGTTCATGCAAAAAATGACAACAAAACCAAATACACCATATGCTTTTCAAAAGAAATCTATTTATTCAACATCATTTTTTTAAATCAAATACACTTTCTAACATTTTCTAGACTAATGGGTGAGAACATTGAGAGGGTGCTAGTTCATTTATGGTTAAAATTGAGCTTTTAAACTAGTATTCAGACTCAAATGCATCATTTATGGTTATTAAACACCATTGATATTTTATCTTCACTAAAGGCAAAAGCACTTTCTGCTTTTTTGTCTGGCAGTCATTCATGAGGATTAACACAGTGGCTGTGTTGGGAAAGGATCACATGCATACGGTTGTTGTTTTTAATAGTATGCTTTGGAGTTATGATGCTGTTTTTAAGAAACTGAAACTTTTATTCAGCTAGGCTGCATTAAATTGATCAAAACTGACAGTACAGACAAAAAAAAGTACATTGATAATAATCATAAATGTTTCTTGAGCAGCAAGTCAGAATGATTTGTGAAGGATCATGTGACACTGACGATTGGAGTAATGATGCTGAAAATTCAGCTTTGATCACAGAAATAAATTACAGTTTTAAATGTATTACTGTAGAAAACAGTTATTAGGGGCCAAGCACATATTGTAATCATTAGTGTTCTTCTTCTTCTGCTCTTGAGTCGAAGACCTGCGGCAAAGTTGTGAAATTTGGCACACTGATCAGTCCTTCCAAGAAGTTAATCAGTCCTTCCAGAAAAATGCGGCATTTTTTTGTGATTGTTCCGGGCAAAAATCCTTGATTATGCGGCACGTTTTCTTAAAAAATGTGATGAAAAATACGGGATATTTATGCAATTTTAATGAGATAAAACTTGCAAAAACTGCGGTTTGATGAAAAAGAGAAAAAAAAAAGCTCATATTTTTAATTGAATATTTAAGTTCTCATCTTGTTTTATTGAAGACCTTAATAAACACATGGCTCAATTTGGACCAATTTCAAAACACATCATCATGAAGCTTCGAAGCGTTATGAATCAGTGAGTCGATTCAGTGGTTTGGAGCGTTATGAATCAGTGAGTCGATTCAGTGGTTTGGAGCATTATGAATCAGTGAGTCGATTCATGATTCGGATCGCGTGTCAAAATGCTGAAATACGTGACTTTGGCGCTCCAAACCGCTGAATCGACTCATGATTCATAACGCTTCAAACCGCTGAATCGACTCACTGATTCATAACGCTTCAAACCGCTGAATCGACTCACTGATTCATAACGCTTCAAACCGCTGAATCGACTCACTGATTCATAATGCTCCAAACCACTGAATCGACTCACTGATTCATAACGCTTCAAACCGCTGAATCGACTCACTGATTCATAACGCTTCAAACCGCTGAATCGACTCACTGATTCATAACGCTTCAAACCGCTGAATCGACTCACTGATTCATAACGCTTCAAACCGCTGAATCGACTCACTGATTCATAACGCTTCAAACCGCTGAATCGACTCACTGATTCATAATGCTCCAAACCACTGAATCGACTCACTGATTCATAACGCTTCAAACCGCTGAATCGACTCATTGATTCATAACGCTTTGAAGCTTCATGATGCTGTGTTTTGAAATCGGTCAACACACGGGGAAACTGCTTTCCCATTTGCCAACAAAAATAACAGCAAAAGAGCAGTTTGCGCTTCATCATGGTTTCTCCGATATCTATGGTTTCTCCACGGGGTTTGCAGCTTTTCGATGACGTTCACGTCGGGTAATTACGTCACTTCAAAGCGTTTCCATGGCAACAGGGGGAAATGGCGGCTCTCGTGTGAAGTAAACAAACATTTTTCAACTTTCTGCTAATATATATATGACTTTTTTTGCAACGCAAATGCGGGGATTATGAAATCATGCTAGCCCCGCATATTTTGCACGCATAAATATGCAGACTTTGGCTGATTATGCATTAAATCATGCGATCGCATAATCGCGTTTTTCTGGTGGGACTGACTGACACAGTCAGCCAAGCAAATTTGGAGTCTCTAACTCAATCCCTCTAGCGCCACCAACTGTGCAAAGTTTCACTTGCATTTATGTTAATAACTTTTCAACTGTAAGGGCAAAATTGAAAAGCATGGCGTCATTTTCCGTCATGAAAATGTTTCCACCATTTTGAAATTTCAAACTCCTCGATCATTGCTCTGATTTTCACAAAAATGTAGCCAGATTATCTCCAGATCATGCCAACAAAAAGATAAGGGATTCAAGTTGATTCGTCAAACCGTTCTCGAACAGGTGAACGAGTTTGACAAAGAGCACGCCAAAATGAACGCGAAGGTATATCTCTGCTACGCTTTAGTGTTTTCCGACCAAACTTGGTGTGTGTTATGACAATCATGACCTGAGGATACTTGCATAGTTTCGGCACAGTGCCACCTAGTGATCTGGAGATATGAAAAATTGAAATCTTTTGGCCAAAACTGGCCTCTAGATTCGATGCAGCATGCCAATACGAACGATACCCAATTGTCCTATATCGACTATTTTGGATGTCGGCCATTTTGAATTTTGTCATGAAATGCTATATTTTACGAACGCATTGGCACATCATTATGAAACTTGGAATGTGTCTTTAAATAAATTAGCCTATTGTAATGAAACTGGTCTTGGCTCATGCCGAGAACATAGATACCAATTTTGCTATAGTCGGCCGAACTTCCAGTTCGATTTTCTTTCAAAACTTTTTCGAAGTCCTCCTAGACTGTTCATCCAAATTTAACCAAAATTTAATTTTATCTTCTTCAGACCATGCTGGCAAAAAGATATGGCTTTTGTGTCGACAGACCAAACCGTTTTCGTATAGCGGTCCGCATCAACAAATTTGAGACCTGCAGCGTTTCGGCGCAGTGCCACCTAGTGGTCTGGAGATATAAAAGATTGACATTTTTTGGCCAAAACTGGCCTCTTTAGATTCGGTGCAGCACGCCAATACGAACGATACCCAATTGTCCCATATTGACCATTTTGGGCGTGGACCATTTTGAATTTTGACATAAAATGCTATATTTTACAAACGCATTGGCGTCTCATTACGAAACTCGGTGTATGTCTTCGGCACCACACCCTGAAGGAACTCAAGTTTTGAGATACCTTGTGGTCAAAAGTTATAATGACATCTCCAAAAATGCTAATAAATTTTAAATAAATTAACTTATTATAATGAAACTGGTCTTGGCTCATGCCGAGAACATAGATACCAATTTTGCCATAGTCAGCCGAACTCCCAGTCCGCCATTTAGATTTTCTTTCAAAAACTTTTTCGAAGTCCTCCTAGACCGTTCATCCAATTTTCACCAAAATTGAACCATATCATCTTCAGATCTGGCAAAATGATATGGCTTTCGTGTCGACAGACAAAACTGTTTTCGTATAACGGTCCGCATCAACAAATTTGATACCCGCAGCGTTTCGACGCAGTGCCACCTAGTGGTCTGGAGATATAAAAGATTGACATTTTTGGCCAAAACTGGCCATATTGACCATTTTGGGGGTCGGCCATTTTGAATTTTGACGTAAAATGCTATATTTTACAAACGCATTGGTGTATCTTTACAAAACTCGGTATGTGTTTTTGGGACCATGCCCTGAAGGTACTCAAGTTTCAAGTTTCAATTAACCTTTTGTAATGAAACTGGTCTACTCGGTATGTGTCTTCGGGACCATGCCGGCAAAAAGATATAGATTTCCTGTCGATAGTCGAAACCGTTTTCGTATCTCCCAGTCCGCATCAACAAAATTGATGCCATGATGGCAAAACGCCTCTTAAGACTGTATCTCAGCAATGCTTTGGCATAATGACACCAAACTTCCCATGTGTCACCTATGGTTCGTAACTTTACTAGTGACCGCATTTATGATTTTCCAGTCATTGTTGCAGTTGGTCTGATGCTTCCTTCTTTGTGTTTGGCCCCTTAATTGCTGCTTGCAGCTATATTTTTTAACTGTAATAATATTTCACAATGTTCCTGTTTTTATTTTAGTTTCTTTTGATCAAAGAAGTGCAGCCTTGGTGGGAATAAGAGACAGTATTTAGTGGTCTGTTCAGTTTCCTGTCGGTGTTATGAGGTTGTACTCGGCCTGCAGCACCAGGAAGCTGTTTTGCCGTATTTTGCGCACCTGCACCAGGTCTCCGCACTCCTGCACGTGGATGATGCCTCTGTCTTCATGGTTGCAGTCGTTGAGCGACACGGCGGTGCGTTTGCGGCAGTGTTTCCTCTGCAGGTACCGGAGACCCACGGCCACGGCCATTCCCAGCGCGGCCGACAGGCCCAGGAGCAGACCCAGCTCGGATGTGCTCTGCCTGGGCACCCGCTCCGGCCTCTCACCCCCTCTCTCCGGTACTCCAGACGGGTATTTAGCTTGTTTGGGGGGTTTGAGAACATCTCTAAACAGATTGGAAGTGTCTTTCTTGCGCTGGGTCAGAGAAACGGCGCCCTCTGTTGGCTCCCGGGACGGGAAAAAGTCGGAGAGGGCTCGACGGAGAGCTTCGGGATGGAGGGATGCGGTGAAGATCTGTGTGTTGTGAGTGTGCACTGAAGGCGTATATGTGTGTGTTTGTTTCATAGATGCGTGTGTATCTGTGCTCTGGGTCTGTAATAGTAGATCCGGGACAGTGTGTGTGTTCGTTTTGTGTGTTTTTATATCTATTTTAGTGTTTGTGGAGCTGCGAGATGAAGACGTGCTTGGGACAGTTTGTGTAGATGTGTGTCTATACGAGGACAGAGATGTCTGAGTGTCGTTTAGTTGTGTGTTTGTGTTAGCAGAAGGGGTTGTTTGTGTGCTATATGTTGAAAGTGTGTTTGTGTTATATGGTGCATGTGTGTTAGCGTGTGTATGAGTGACTTCTAGTGATTGTGTGTTTGTGTTAGCAGAAGGGGTTGTTTGTGTGCTATATGTTGAGAGTGTGTTTGTTTTATACGGTGCATGTGTGTTAGTGTGTGTAGAAGTGTGTCTATACGAGGACAGAGGTGTTTGAGAGACTTCTAGTGATTGTGTGTTTGTGTTTGTATTAACAGAAGGGGTTGTGTGTGTGCTATATGTTGAGAGTGTGTTTGTGTTATACGGTGCATGTGTGTTAGTGTGTGTAGAAGTGTGTCTATACGAGGACAGAGGTGTTTGAGAGACTTCTAGTGATTGTGTGTTTGTGTTTGTATTAACAGAAGGGGTTGTGTGTGTGCTATATGTTGAGAGCGAGTTGGTGTTTGTGTTATATGGTGCATGTGTGTTAGGGTGTGTGTATGTGGTTGTGTATGTGTGTTTGCTTGTTTTTTCCAGTATTGAGGCTGCATGAAAAATACATACACAAAGCATTAAGTATAAACTGTGCGTTATCATTTCGGTGTTCTGTCCACCCTAAAGTCCACCAATTAATCCCAAGGATGTGTGTGCATGTATTGTGTGTTGGTCATAATCACCTGTCGGTTGTCCTGTGACACTTTCAGTGATCTGCGAACTACGTGTCCCATCATGCACCACTGCCGATCTGAATCGAGACCAGTACACAAAATAGGACTGAACCAGCGTGATGCTACAGAGAGAATGAAAAAGGAATACAATTCACATTTGTGTGTTGTGCAGATGAAGACAATTAATTTAATTAATTTACATTAGTGTCTTACTAAAAGCGCAGGTCTCCGCTGGGTTGTGTCGGGGCCCTCCAGCTGAAGGACAGGTTCCTCTTGTGCATTTTGTCAGAGTGTGTGACGGTGTCGCCCGTGCTGAGGCAGGACAGTGTGTGTGTGCTGGGAGGGTGGAGTGTGAACTCCCCGCCGACGACACGGTCCTCCAGAACAGAGCGAGCCTGCAGCAGAAACCCCATAAACGCCCGGGTGCTCTGAATCGTTACTGACAGAACAACACACACTATTAGTCACTTTGTGGACAGACGGATAGACAGACAGATTAGAGTGTGCTTATGGGGATTCTTCTAGAAGTGCCTTTGTGAGGTCAGGCACTGATGTTGGACGAGAAGGCCTGGCTCTCAGTCTCCGCTCTAATTCATCCCAAAGGTGTTCTATCGGGTTGAGGTCAGGACTGTGCAGGCCAGTCCAGTTCCTCCACACCAAACTCGCTCATCCATGTCTTTATGGAGCGATGCTTTGTGCACTGGTCATGTTAGGACAGGAAGGGGCCGTCCCCAAACTGTTCCCACAAAGTTGGGAGCATGAAATTGTCCAAAATGTCTTGGTGAAGCATTAAGAGTTCCTTTCACTGGAACTAAAGGGCAAAGCCCAACCCCTTAAAAACAACCCCACCCCATAATCTCCCCCTCCACCAAACTTTACACTTGGCACAATGCAGCCAGGCAAGTCCCGTTCTCCTGGCTACAGCCAAACCCAGACTCGTCCATGAGATTGCCAGACAGAGAAGCGTGATTGGTCACTTCACAGAACATGTCTCCACTGCTCTAGAGTCCAGTGGGGGCGTGCTTTACCCCACTGCATCCCACGCTTTGCATTGCACTTGGTGATGTAAGGCTTGGATGAGCTGCTCGGCCATGGAAACCCATTCTATGAAGCTCTACACACTGTTCTTGAGCTCATCTGAAGGCCACAGAAGTTTGGAGGTCTGTAGCTCTTGACTGCGCACTGTGACCCTCAGCATGTGCTGACCCCCCTCTGTGATTTTACGTGGCCTACCACTTCATGGCTGTGTTGCTGTTATTCCCAATTGCTTCCACTTTGTTATAATCC
>CM042248.1:48979902-49184902 GCA_023566225.1 Romanogobio albipinnatus
CTCACTCATACACACTCTCACAGATGCTCTCTCTCTCTCTCTCACACACACACTGACCCTCATACACACACATTCTCTCTCTCACTCTCACTCTCACTCACTCTCACTCTCACTCTCACTCACACTCTCACTCTCACTCTCACTCACACTCACACTCACACTCACACTCACACTCTCACTCTCACTCACACACACACACACAATTCCCATCTCATAAACTCCAGTAAAGACAGATATTTGAGTTCAGCTAGTGAAACTTTATTCTCAGGCTGATTTTACATCCATCAAAAACATTTCATCTCTTATCAGAGAGATTCTTCAACATCCTCTCCAAGACCTGCACATCTGGAGCAACACACACACACACACACACACACACACACACACACACACACACACACACACACACACACACACACACACACGCACACACATTAAAAAAATGTGGATTATATCAAGTGTGTGTGTGTGTGTGTGTGTGTACAGTAGGCTAAGTACCCTGTTGAGTTGCTCTTCTCAGCCACTGATTGACAGCTGGTACACACTCCGGCAGTGCACGTGAACACAAGGCCTGTCACTCACAATCCGAAGGTTTATCATCATCATCAACATTTATATTATCACCAATAAACATAATGCAAATATTAGATTGCTCACCTGGTGTGTGTAGCTGTTTACCTGATAGCATGCACCTACTGACACAGATTACCATTAACCCAAACACTAAAATAATACTTTCACACAGGTAGACTCTTTACCTGTAGCGTGTGCTCTATGTGGAGGCTCACTGGTCACATACAGGGACCTGAAATGAGACACATTACTGTATTAATCTCATTATCTGTCTTTTATTTACCACGGTCGGTCATTTAATAAGCACCGTGTGGGATGAGGTCTGTGTCTCCGCGTGGGCGAGCAGGGCCGCGCGCGCCCGGCTGTGGGCTCGTCCATGGTTTTATGTGGATGTTCCGCCGCGTACGTGGTCGCGCTTCTCTCGCGCTGCAGCGCGTGCCTTTCCCACGACCTCCGAGAACACACCCTGATCTGCTCACAGTCCCGCCGATCAAGAGATTTATCTGACTCCGCGCCCGGTTTACTCTCATTCATACTGGCAGATCCACACGGATGAGAATAATAAGTCAAATGTCAGTAAAATTAGGCGAGCTGTTCAATCAGTCAGTTGGAAATAAAGTGACGAAGCAACTTTGTTTTGACAACCAGCTTTACTGAGCAACAAGACCGCGAGTCACGTGATCACAACATAATATATCAACTATTATATTATATAACAATTATATATATATATTAAATATATAAATTGTTTATATATAAAATAAAAAATATATATGTATATATATATATTCAAATATTAAATTCTTACTCTCTATCATGATCCTTATATCAGCAGAAACCTAGAAGTTATCTTTGACATTATCTTTGACATTATGGGCTGTCAAAAGATTAATCACATCCAAAATAAAAGTTTGTGTTTACATAATATATGAGTGTGAACTGTGTATAATTATTATGTTTCTATAAATATTCATGTATATATTGAAGAAATATTTGCATGTATATACTGTATACATTTATATAATTTATATATAAATATAATACATTTTTCTTAAATATATACATGCTTGTGTGTGTTTTTATATATAAATAATAATTATACACAGTTCACACTCATATATTATGTAAACACAAACTTTTATTTTGGATGGGATTAATCGTGATTGATCTTTTGACAGCCCTAATATATATATATATATAGAGATAGATAGATAGATAGATAAAGATAACTTCTAGGTTATATTAGCATTAAATTAGATAACTTCTAATATATATATATATATATATATATATATATATATATATATATATATATATATATATATATATATATATATACATATATAATTTTTTTAATATGTAATATTGGTTATTTGTTGGATGCACTTAAGGATATGTGAATTTGAATTAATATTAATGCTATTCGTATTAAATTATTAATAATGTTAAATTAAAAAGTATTAATAAATTACAAATTATATAATGGACTCAACGATTGATACGGTTGTATATACATTTAAATAAATATTCATATTAACATTAATTAATGTGAAGTTTGCATTCTGAATGAATGTGTGTGTGCCTTTATATATTACAAGAAATATATTAATATGGTAATATGTCAACCTAGAAGTTATAAATATTTAGATATATAAAATGTCAAAGATAACATCTAGGTTTGTGTTGATATAAGGATCATAACAGAGTAAGCCTTATTATTTTGTACTAACTATACATATTTTAATCATAATACTTTTTATTAATATAAAATTATGAATAATATATATAAAGAAGTATTATAAGAAATATATATTATACTATAAATATGTTTTGATTTGAATGTGTACTGTTTGTAAAAAAAAATGTAATAGGTTTTGAATGTATATGTGCTGTGTATTTTGAATTTAATATGTACACATTTATGTATATTTACATTAAATGCTAGACTCCCCAATATTTAGTTTGACATTTAAAATGTATATTTTAAAATGTATGTATTGTTTCTTACAAATAAACAATCTGTATTTGAAAATGTGTATTAAAATAATGACATGAATAAAAATAAAAAGTTAACTCAACTGTTGGGTTACTTTTAACCCAATTTAATGCATTGGGTTAAAATAACCCACAGTTGGGTAGGTGCTATACCAACCCACAGTTGGGTTACTTGTTGGGTTATTTTTAACCCAACATTTTTAAGTGATTAGTATTAATATAACTATGAAATGGACGAAATCTGATTTTAAATTATATATTTTAAAACATTATTATTTATTATTTTCAAGACATTTTTACGTCTTCCTCCCCTTTTATGCAAGTGTCACTACGTTATTGTGAATGAATAAACATGCATTTTTATATGAAATGTATATTTTCTTTATTTGCATGCTACTTTCTCTTTCAGTTCTGCTGCTGTGGGTGCAGCCTGGGTGCTGTAGTTTCACTTTCTTTTTCGCCTACATCTCCCAGCGTCTCCCAAAATCCGCTCAGTTCCTTTTATTTGATCAATTGTGTCATAATGCCTTGAGAAACTACATATTTACCTGCTGCACGGCCTCGGGATCCCCTGGGATTAAGGATCCAGCGCTGGAAGCGACCGAACCAGAAACCGCTCCGACTTTCCTTTGCACTGCAAAAGCAAATCAAAAGCAAATCCAGTAAATCCAGTCCATCAGCAGCATTCACGAGAGCTTAGTGGAGTGCAGGGATGGTAAGGAAACTCGAGCTTCAGATATAGTTATATATATTGGGATTATATTGGGACTGGATCGTATGGAGCTCCGGGCGGCATCAGCGGGCGCGCAGCAGCAGCTGGCCGGTGACAGGACGCACGAGTCCCGCATGGACGACTACCTGCGCTCGCTGGGCTTCTACCGCAAAAAGATCGCCAAAGATGGGTCATGTCTGTTCCGGGCCGTGGCAGAACAGGTCAGAAGACTCATACAGTCACAATGCATAATGTGTCACGATTTTAATGTTCATAAAACACTTAAAACGTCCCTTAAATGTGTCTCACCGTGTGCTTAAAGGATCTAAAATGTCACTCAAAGTCGCTTAAGTAAAACGTACTGCCCTGTTTTTATACAACTTATGATCTAAAAGCCGCGGTTTGTAGTTTCTACAGTTTGTTAAAATCACTTTTTAGTTGATCTGAAGCTAATTAGCTTTAGCCTACTAGCACTTTATGCTAACATCTGCACTAATAATACTAACAACAACAACATGGTTGTGGTTTATTTCTACTTGAATGCTAATAAAGGTTTCTTATTTAGATACACGCTTACTTATTCAATCTCTATAAAGTATAAATCGAGTATATAAACTATAATCATTATTAGTTGGATATTATCGGTTGTCGAGTTGATTTTACTTCATGAATGGATTATTAAATATTCATTTTATTCAAGATATAATCCCTGCAGGACACATATTATTTAATAATAAATACTAATGATCAGGTGCCTCACTAATTTCTTTATTAAATTATGTAAGGAGGAATGTTAAATATTCAACATGTATTCATTCATATACGAAGTTATGTTGTTTCAGGTGTTTTATTTATATAATATTGATTATTTGTTGGATGCACTTAAGGATATGTCTGGAGACTGTATGTGAATTTGAATTAATATTAATGCTAGTCATATTAAGTACATTACAAATTACATAATGGACTCAATGATTGATACGGTTGTATATACATTTAAATTAATATTAATATGAGTTAATGTTAAAATTATAGTGTTTATAATATTAAAGAGTTAAAGTATTGCGGAATCATCACTCATGAAGTTTGCATTCTGAATTAATTAAGGGCTTTTTGTTTTCGATAAACCTGTTATTCCGGGTTATGATCGCTCAGGCTTACATCTTTTATTATAGATACAGACTGACAGGTGTGTGTGTGTGTGTGTTTGACAGGTTTTGCACTGTCAGGGTTTACACACAAAAGTGCGGGCGGCCTGTGTGAATCATCTGAAACAGAACAGATCTACCTATGAGCTGGTGAGACTGAAATACATTTTACATTCATATATTAGGGGTGTAACGGTACACAAAACTGACGGTTCGGTACGTACCTCGGTTTTGAAGTCCCGGTTCGGTATGGATTCGGTACAGCAGTTTTGCTTTTTATTAATTTTTATTCAACAGTGGTTTAATGAAAAAAAAGTCTGTCCTTAAATGAATTAAATTATAACTAAAAGTTTCTTAAAGATAATGCTGTAAACTATATAGGGAGGCCTTACTTACATATAGCTATTAAAGATTAACAACAGAGCCCAAACTATTAGCCTAAATTCAGTTGCTATTTATTTTTAGATATAATAATCAACACTCATAAGCTTCACATAAGGCAGTTTTTGCATTAACTTCTAAATCTAATTATTTGTATTCGTTGTTGAAATATAATAATTTAGTGGCTGCAATTTTCATGACAGGTTTATTTAAACATACATTAAATAAACAAGACATCACTAACAGGCTTAGTAGTATATAATGAATATATAACGGCTAATATAATGAATATAGCGGCTAATATAATGAATATAACGGCTAATATAATGAATATAACGGCTAATATAATGAATATAACGGCTAATATAAAGAATATATAACGGCTAATATAATGAATATATAACGGCTAATATAATGAATATAACGGCTAATATAATGAATATAGCGGCTAATATAATGAATATAACGGCTAATATAATGAATATAACGGCTAATATAATGAATATAACGGCTAATATAATGAATATAGCGGCTAATATAATGAATATAACGGCTAATATAATGAATATAACGGCTAATATAATGAATATAGCGGCTAATATAATGAATATAACGGCTAATATAATGAATATATAACGGCTAATATAATGAATATAACGGCTAATATAATGAATATATAACGGCTAATATAATGAATATAACGGCTAATATAATGAATATATAACGGCTAATATAATGAATATAACGGCTAATATAATGAATATATAAGGGCTAATATAATGAATATAGCGGCTAATATAATGAATATAACGGCTAATATAATGAATATATAACGGCTAATATAATGAATATATAACAGCTAATATAATGAATATAACGGCTAATATAATGAATATATAACGGCTAATATAATGAATATAACGGCTAATATAATGAATATATAACGGCTAATATAATGAATATAACGGCTAATATAATGAATATAACGGCTAATATAATGAATATATAAGGGCTAATATAATGAATATAGCGGCTAATATAATGAATATATAACGGCTAATATAATGAATATATAACAGCTAATATAATGAATATAGCGGCTAATATAATGAATATAACGGCTAATATAATGAATATATAAGGGCTAATATAATGAATATAACGGCTAATATAATGAATATATAACAGCTAATATAATGAATATAACGGCTAATATAATGAATATAACGGCTAATATAATGAATATAACGGCTAATATAATGAATATATAAGGGCTAATATAATGAATATAACGGCTAATATAATGAATATATAACGGCTAATATAATGAATATAACGGCTAATATAATGAATATAACGGCTAATATAATGAATATATAAGGGCTAATATAATGAATATAGCGGCTAATATAATGAATATAACGGCTAATATAATGAATATATAACGGCTAATATAATGAATATAGCGGCTAATATAATGAATATAACGGCTAATATAATGAATATATAAGGGCTAATATAATGAATATAGCGGCTAATATAATGAATATAACGGCTAATATAATGAATATATAAGGGCTAATATAATGAATATAACGGCTAATATAATGAATATAACGGCTAATATAATGAATATAACGGCTAATATAATGAATATAACGGCTAATATAATGAATATATAACGGCTAATATAATGAATATAACGGCTAATATAATGAATATATAACGGCTAATATAATGAATATAACGGCTAATATAATGAATATAACGGCTAATATAATGAATATATAACGGCTAATATAATGAATATAACGGCTAATATAATGAATATATAACGGCTAATATAATGAATATAACGGCTAATATAATGAATATATAACGGCTAATATAATGAATATAACGGCTAATATAATGAATATATAACGGCTAATATAATGAATATAACGGCTAATATAATGAATATATAAGGGCTAATATAATGAATATATAAGGGCTAATATAATGAATATATAAGGGCTAATATAATGAATATAGCGGCTAATATAATGAATATAACGGCTAATATAATGAATATATAACGGCTAATATAATGAATATAACGGCTAATATAATGAATATAACGGCTAATATAATGAATATATAACGGCTAATATAATGAATATAACGGCTAATATAATGAATATATAAGGGCTAATATAATGAATATATAACGGCTAATATAATGAATATAACGGCTAATATAATGAATATAACGGCTAATATAATGAATATAACGGCTAATATAATGAATATATAAGGGCTAATATAATGAATATATAAGGGCTAATATAATGAATATATAAGGGCTAATATAATGAATATATAAGGGCTAATATAATGCATGTATTCAGTGAAAGAGTTGATTTCTCTAGTGAGCTACAGCTGTGGACACTGAATGACTTCTGAGTAAACGTGATTCTGCATGACATTGTTTACAAGCAGTTTTATTGTCTTTCCGCGGTTGAAACGCAGATGGAGCGATTACACGACGTATAATACATTTCAGTAAGTTGTAATGTATCCTCAACATACCTTAAGATGTATTCATTTATGTTTATTCTTTAGGAAGAGATGATCGCATTGACTCGCGCGCTGCCGCTTTGAGTTGAACTGATGCGCGTCTATCAGTCACGTCACATTAAAGAGCGTCAAAACGGCATTTATCGTTTGAATTTCGTGATAAAATGGGCTGAATACTTAATATGTTCGTGTGGGAACTCGGATTGAAGTGTGTTCCGCGCTTACAACAAGCCGACTGTTAACTGTTAAAGATTACATTCATAACAGTTCGGTACACGTGTGCACCGTACCGGAAGCCCTGTACCCAAACGGTTCAATACGAATACGTGTACCTTTACACCCCTAATATATATTCATATTTCACATTGAACACATCAGAAGATGTCCTGTTGTATTAAACTTGGTGTCTTTGTTCTTTCTCAATGTGTGTGTGTGGTAGTTTATCGAAGGCGATTTTGAGAAATACCTGGAGAATTTACGGGATCCTCAGGTAAGCTTTAGCTTTGAGTTTGGGCTCAGACTCTTTTACTGTTAAAAACATTTTTAACACTCTTTCTCTTTATTCCTCCATCCGTCTAGAGCTGGGTTGGACAGGTGGAGATCACTGTTTTGGCTGAGATCTATAAGTGAGAAAATTACATTTGCTTATGTATTTTAACGGCATATTTTGAGGCATGAACTGTGATGACGTCTTGTATGGACAATTTTTGACATTTGACAATGATTCGGTTTTCTTGTTGCTATCATCCTAGAGGGAAAAGTGTTTGTATGTAAATCCATCATATTTTATCAATGCGTGGATTGAATGAATGCAAGCGATTTCTGATGCAGTTTTCTATGCATCATTTAAAGCAGCACTAGGTAACTTTTCAACCTTCATAATATATTTTCAAGACTCTTGTGATGATACATCGACTTACAATAGGTTGAATGACACGTCTGCCATAGCCTGACGGGGTCTGTATCGTTTTTAATCGTACTTTTAAACTTCGGGTTTCGGGCAGTAACCCAAGAAAAAAAAGAACTACAAAATTCGACGGCTTTACGGCATATACGTAACTTCCACCATCACCCCCACTTCCTTAAATTCGGACGTGCGAGGGTTAGGGTTAGCCTATGTAAGCCTATGTCTAAACGGCGTGTACAAGTTTGGTAGGGGCTACATTCTCGCAAGTAAATACATAAGACGTACAAAATCATATTTTAGGATACCTAACATGTCTGTGATATTTGTTTATTTGTCTTGCCTCAAGCTATAATGCAAATCGATTTTTCAAATTTGAAGATTCATCTATGGTAGCTTGATATTATATTGACGATATATGGTTATTACCTACCACTCCAACATTGAATTGAAGTATCATATAGATTCTGTAAAACGCTAACCAATAGACTAGACTACTATAATGACGCTGGCTTGTAAACGTGAGCATCGCGATCATTTGGCATTTGAAAAAAAAAATAAAACCCATGAAAATATATTCATATGTCATGCTGAAACATATGCCACTGTACCTGGGATGAAGACATTTCACACGCGACGCAAGCAGAACACCTGCATGTGAACAACTGCAGTGTTCAGGGCTATCATAGTTGTCATGTCAACAAATGCACGTGATGCATCCCCTGTGTAGGATGACAGAGTTTAGGACAGTAGTAGAGGACAATACTGTTTCCCAACTGTAGGGGGACCCCGAGAGCAAAACCTACCTAGTGCTGCTTTAAAAGAAAAAATGACATTCCTGCATGTGGGTCGAGACAAATCATATAAAACAATGAAATTGGTCATAGTAACATGAATTTCTCTTAAAGGAACTGGCTGGTTGTCTGAGGTCAACTTATGACGTTCACATGGTTTTTACATTCAGAAACATCATCATGAATAAGTAATAGGCTATTTTCGGCCCTGGTTTTGAGGCTCGGTTTTGATGGGCGTGCCGCACTGAAGACTTGGAAGTAGGATTGGATAAGATTTGCATATCTAATGAGCTTCAGCTCCCCTGTCAGTACATGTGGGAATTGTTTTGAAAGCGTCTAGAGAAATGCTCACAGGGCTCGAAAAATACCTTTACCAAACAAACTCACTGACTACGTTTACATGGACTGCAGTAATAGGCCCTTTTCACATGACGTCACGCAACTTCCGTTCCGACACAGAGCCGTGTGTGATTACTTCCGCCAGCTTAGTGAAACGTTATGGAGTTTTATGCTGCATTCACACCAAACACGAATAGAGCGTCAAAATTAGGGATGCACCGATACCACTTTTTTTCAGACCAAGTACAAGTACTTATTTTTGGGTACTTGCCGATACCGAGTACTGATACGAGTACTTAATACCATTACAGTTCTTCTAACAATGTTTTATTTTCATCAGATGTTTTTCACTTTCTGACTGTAACAAAGTAAATACACAAATTGATGCTGTTGCTGACATTTTAACATTCAACTTGGTGTTTTCCTGAACAAACATGGCACTGCTGCCCATTTCACATAAATGTAACCTCTAACATTCAGTGGATTCCAGTACCACACAACATAATAGCAGAACCACTGAATTGAATTATTATATGTTATCATAGCCATACAGCCCTTTTTGGAGATGAAAAGAAGCTTCTCTGCATTCACGCCACGCTGTCAGATGTCCAATCATAGCGCGACTTTCGTGGGTCTGTTAAAATCAATGGGCTCAGGCAACCCGCTATAACTTTACCTGCGGGTGTCGTTGTTGGACAGTGTTATTTTATAAAAACGAGTGATTTTTATACTTTTTAATGTAATTTTTATATATATATATATATATATATATATATATATATATATATATATATATATATATATATATATAATATATATGTATATACACTCACCTAAAGGATTATTAGGAACACCTGTTCAGTTTCTCATTAATGCAATTATCTAATCAACCAATCACATGGCAGTTGCTTCAATGCATTTAGGGCTGTGGTCCTGGTCAAGACAATCTCCTGAACTCCAAACTGAATGTCAGAATGGGAAAGAAAGGGGATTTAAGCAATTTTGAGCGTGGCATGGTTGTTGGTGCCAGACGGGCCGGTCTGAGTATTTCACAATCTGCTCAGTTACTGGGATTTTCACGCACAACCATTTCTAGGGTTTACAAAGAATGGTGTGAAAAGGGAAACACATCCAGTATGTGGCAGTCCTGTGGGCCAAAATGCCTTGTTGATGCTAGAGGTCAGAGGAGAATGGGCCGACTGATTCAAGCTGATAGAAGAGCAACTTTGACTGAAATAACCACTCGTTACAACCGAGGTATGCAGCAAAGCATTTGTGAAGCCACAACACGCACAACCTTGAGGCGGATGGGCTACAATAGCAGAAGACCCCACCGGGTACCACTCATCTCCACTACAAATAGGAAAAAGAGGCTACAATTTGCACAAGCTCACCAAAATTGGACAGTTGAAGACTGGAAAAATGTTGCCTGGTCTGATGAGTCTGGATTTCTGTTGAGACATTCAGATGGTAGAGTCAGAATTTGGCGTAAACAGAATGAGAACATGGATCCATCATGCCTTGTTACCACTGTGCAGGCTGGTGGTGGTGGTGTAATGGTGTGGGGGATGTTTTCTTGGTACACTTTAGGCCCCTTAGTGCCAATTGGGCATGGTTTAAATGCCACGGCCTACCTGAGCATTGTTTCTGACCATGTCCATCCCTTTATGACCACCATGTGCCCATCCTCTGATGGCTACTTCCAGCAGGATAATGCCCCATGTCACAAAGCTCCAATCATTTCAAATTGGTTTCTTGAACATGACAATGAGTTCACTGGACTAAAATGGCCCCCACAGTCGCCAGATCTCAACCCAATAGAGCATCTTTGGGATGTGGTGGAACGGGAGCTTCGTGCCCTGGATGTGCATCCCACAAATCTCCATCAACTGCAAGATGCTATCCTATCAATATGGGCCAACATTTCTAAAGAATGCTTTCAGCACCTTGTTGAATCAATGCCACGTAGAATTAAGGCAGTTCTGAAGGCGAAAGGGGGTCAAACACAGTATTAGTATGGTGTTCCTAATAATCCTTTAGGTGAGTGTATTTACGTTGTTTTATTTTTGTAATATTATATATTGTGTCTTTCAGTTTTTTTTGAAGAGACACTGCCCATCTTGCCTCTTTCTTGACAGCCTACATTTCGAATAATAGCTTTGATTAATGATGAAAATTAAGGTTTCAAAATCATGATTGTCTGGATTGTTTCTTCCAGGCATGATTTCATTATTTTCCAGGAGCCTGATCAACAGCCCGTTAACATCACAGAGAATGGCTTCCCTGATAAGGTGCAGACATGCATTCATCCAAGATTATTTAAAAACATTGGAATCGCCATACCACTCATCTCTCTCTCTCTCTCTCTCTCTCTCTCTCTCTCTCTCTCTCTCTCTCTCTCTCTCTCTCTCTCTCTCTCTCTCTCTCTCTCTCTGTCTCTTTGTCAGGTGCGACTGTGCTTCCTCAATGGAAACCATTATGACAGTGTTTACCCACAATCGTTTGAGAAAAGTGCTGCTGTATGTCAGTGTGAGTGCTTCTTCTTTATCCAGTGATATAATGCTGCGGTATGCTTCCAGTATCACAATGACACCGTTCCTCCATTTCTAGCGGTCCTGTACGAGCTGCTGTATGATCGAGTGTGTGGCGTCGACCGCGGCGCTTTAGGGTCGTGTGTGAAAGGAGGAAGAGGACGAGAGAAACTCGACTCAGAAGAATGCAAGAGCAGTGAAGAGTCTGACCTGGAGGAAGACGAGTTCTGGTACGTGTTTGCGACTTTTTCTGTCGCGTTATCGTTTGGATATATAGTTTTTGGGTAACACTTTACTTGAAGGGGTGTGCATAAGACTGACCTGACACCTTCATAATAATGACATGACACAAGCCATGAATTTGAAGGAGTTTTTATGCATGTTTATGACAACTGTCATTAAGTGTCATTCTCTCAATTATGATTTTTAATGCAAAGATGACATTATTTGAGATGTCTTTGTTATGACAACTTGACATAAATCAATACATCATAACCTGTCAGTGTCTTTGTCATGACAACTTGACATTACCAAGACAACATAACCTGTCATAAACATGACATAGCAGATCAATTATCAAACTTAAGAAACAACTTGGCTTTATAGGGTTAACATTAAACTGTCATGTGGTTGGTTTTGATGTTGACTGAGGCCATTATGTTTTTTTCAGTGGTACAAGTCATTAAAATGTAATTTAGTGTTAATACTCTGTCAAATTATTTTATAACCGCGTCATGAATATTTTTCAGTTCATAGTGTTTTTAAAAAAATGTTTCCTCCACCAGCTCCAACAGAAGGTCAGATAATAGACAATTTCAAATGTCTTAAAAATATGAATAGGTGTTTGAGAAATAAAATCAATCATCCAATAATAATAATTAAAATGGATAAAGAGACTGTTTCACCCAAAGTAAATGAAAACAATGAAGTACAATGGTGGGTTAAGCCATGCAGCGTTTCAGTCCTTCCAGAAAAATGCGGCTTTTTTTTGTGATTGTTGCAGGCAAAAATCCTTGATTATGCGGCACGTTTTCTTAAAAAATGCGAGGGAAAATGCGGGATATTTATGCAATTTTATGCGATAAAACTTGCAAAAACTGCGGTTTGATGAAAAAGAGAAAAAAAGCACTACATCACAGAAAGTGCTGGGAATATTTAAGTTCCCATCTTGTTTTATTGAAGACCTTAAAGGGTTAGTTCACCCAAAATTGAAAATAAAGTCAGTAATTACTCACCCTCATGTTGTTCCAACCATGTAAGACCTTCGTTCATCTTCGGAACATAATTTAGTATATTTTTGATGAAATCTGAGAGCTGTCTCACTCCTCCATAGGCTTTCAGAGGGAATGAAACTTGATGGCCCAGAATAGTAAGTAAAAACATCATTTAAGGAGTCCAAATGACTACAGTGGCTCTGTATTAAGTCTATCATGCGACGAAAATACTTTTTGAGCGGAAAAACAACAAAAATAACGACTTTATCCCACTATTATTGTTGTTCAATTTGAGCCTCTGACGAGAGTTCGCGGGAGTGCCACGACGCATGCGCGAGAACTGAGATTAGTAGTAGTAGAAGAAGAACGCCGTAATCTCAGAAAATACTTTTTGAGCGGAAAAACAACAAAAATAACGACTTTATCCCACTATTATTGTTGTTCAATTTGAGCCTGAGATTACGGCGTTCTTCTTCTACTACTACTAATCTCAGTTTTCGCGCATGCGTCGTGGCGTCAGAGGCTCAAATTGAACAACAATAATAGTGGGATAAAGTCGTTATTTTTGTTGTTTTTCCGCTCAAAAAGTATTTTCGTCGCACGATAGACTTAATACAGAGCCACTGTAGTCATTTGGACTCCTTAAATGACGTTTTTACTTACTATTCTGGGCCCTCAAGTTTCAGTCCCTCTGAAAGCCTATGGAGGAGTGAGACAGCTCTCAGATTTCATCAAAAATATACTAAATTATGTTCCGAAGATGAACGAAGGTCTTACATGGTTGGAACAACATGAGGGTGAGTAATTACTGACAGAATTTTCATTTTTGGGTGAACTAACCCTTCAATAAACACACGGCTCAAATTTACAAAACATTGAGTCAAACAAGTTCTGTAGCTTTACAAAAGGAATATGCTACAACTTCTTTTGTCATAAAGACATCGCACATAATGTCATCAATGACATAATTGAGCGAATGACACTTAATGACAGTTGTGTCATGTCATGATTATGAAGGTGTCATGTCAGTCTAATGCACACCCCTTCAAGTAAAGTGTTTTTGCAAGTTGTTAATGAGCGACGATGCCATATCAGGCGTATCTTAAAATATAGGCTTAAAATACATTGCAAAGTCTTGTTAAAAATTAAACAAAAAGTGGTCTTACTAGGTCCAGTGAAAGCAGAGAAAAGACGACCAATGGGATGAACGTCAGACAGCCGCTGAGGGTGACTTCCTCTCTCTTGAAGATTGAAATTTCAGTGTTTTCAATGACACTCTGACTTCGTAGGATGATATATTGTGGTAACAGCTCTATCTGTGCTTATAGGGTCGTGGGAGGGGCAACCCTCGAGGAAGGGGGCGTGGCTTTCTGTCCACTAAGGTGCAAAAGTCCCTAAACCCCGCCCTCTACAGGAACGTGGAGTATGATGTGTGGCTCCGCTCTAAACGAAGTACATCTACTTTTTTGTTACGGTTTTGAAATTTCGATTAATATTTTGATTAAATTATATTTTAATGAACTATGTGCGTTTAGTTCAGCAGCAGAGAGATTTCTGCATGGCCGCAGGAATGCAGTACTCCATCGGAGACAAGTGCAAGGTTAGCAGTGTGTGTGTTGACATTTTTTTGTTTTTTTTAAAGGTATTCGAAGACTTAAAAGTTGCATTTAATACAGTTTTCTCTGTGTTCCTCAGGTGCAGCTGAGTGGCAGTAATCGCTTCTATAACGCTTACGTTCGGGAAGTCAGTCCTGACAATGGGCCAGTCACTGTGTTTATTGAGGAACTCAACAGACAGTATGTGCTTCTATTTATCACTATATATGTGTGTAGGTGTTTTCAGAGACTTCTGGGTATGTTCAGAATGGCTGTTTTTGAAAAGTAGTATGCAGTATGTGTACTGGGCATGGTCTGTGAATGTGCAGTATACAACCACATCACACTATTTAAAAAAATAAAATAAAAAGCAATATGCATTATACACTATATTGCCAAACGTTTTGGGACGCCTGCCTTTACATGCACATGAACTTTAATGCCATCCCATTCTTAAAGGGTCACTTCAGTGATTTAGCATTAAGCTTTGTATCAGTAGAAACCCGGTTGTATATTCGAATTATGGTACTTTCCCCCCTCATATCCCCCTGAGACGAGAGAATTATGCATTTTATTTCTTAGATGATGCAAATATCGTAAATATTTAGAGACTACAGCCACTATAGCAGGGGTCTCAAACTCATTTTACCTGGGGGCCGCTGGAGGCAGACTCTGGGTCAGGCTGGGCCGCATCAAATATTCCACATAAAAAGTAGCACAACAGATCCAATCTTCTCAATCTTTATTATTAACAGTTCTTCAACATGATTGTTTCTTCTGAACATGAACTGTTCCTCTGAATTTGAACTAAATATAGCCTATAGAAATTAAATCATGTAATATGAAATAATGAATGATTTTAATTTTATTTTAAATAATAGACTAATTCACAGCAAGGCCGTAACAGGTCAAACAGAACTGTGAGCGAAATTCTAGGTCTAATTCTAGTTGGGAAATAATCTTTTTGGGACTATTTGTAAACAATTGCATTCATTTGCGTCAAATATATTATTAGTCCCGATATTCTTTGCACGAGTGAGTGAATAAATACATAGATCCGCGAAAGACTATTGAATTCTCCAGTGGTCTGGTGGTAGAATTTTTGTCAACCGTGTCAAAGTTTCCGGGTTCTAATCCGCTCTCATATAGTTTTTCTTCATTAAAATCAAAGATGCTCATCAATGCTTATAAAATAAGACCATGGACACTTTGCATTTTGTCCGGAAAGAATAGAGTCTGTGTGTGTGTGTGAAGACTGTGCAGTGTGCACAAACCAAAAGAGAACGTAAATCCCGCCTACTTTGATTTGATTGGCCATCTCAATCATTTTGACATTGACGAGCGCTGTTAGACCACATTCGTTTCAACTGTCTGATCAGCTTCGTTCGTCTGTTCCTGTCAATCACGTATTATACTGCAGGAGGGAGGGGCGAGCAAACTCTCTCTCTCTCTCTCTCTCTCTCTCTCTCTCTCTCTCTCTCTCACACACACACACACACACACACACACACACACACACACACACACACACACACACACACAAAGGAGGCAGCAAGCGTGGCAAGCGCAACAACACAGCAAAAAGGTGCTTTTCAGAGCAACGCGCGGGCCGCACTAACACTAAACTTTGATGTCAAGAAGGGGGCCACAAAATATCATCCTTGGGCCGCGAGTTTGAGACCCCTGCACTAGATGGAGCTGTTCCGCATGTTTTCAACCTGTCCACCAGGGGCGATTCTAGGATTTTCATTTTAGGGCGGCTAAGTCCTCAGTGAGGGTATGAAAAAAAAATGGTAACACTTTAGCTTAGGGTCCAATCCTCACTATTAACTATTAGCTTATTAGTATGCATATTAGGATATTGGCTGTTTATTATTACTTATAAAGCAAATATTAATGCCTTATTCTGCATGACCATATCGTACATCCCTTAATCATACAATGTATTCCGGTTTATAATCACTGAGATCCCAAATGTGAGGTAGTTCGGGGGGCTTGGCCCCTCGAGGGAATTTAGATTTCTATGATCTACATACAGTATGTGCATTTTAAGATGTTCTGAACGTCAGAAAATAAGATAACCATAGCTTGTCAGTGGGCAGATATGACTGATAAAGTTTTTCCATTTTCGTCAGTGAAGACAGTAAACATATGTTTAACTGATATTTATGAATCATTTTTGTAGACATGTTAATTTACTGAAGGCTAACAGGAAAGCTAGGTGACTAAATGTATTAAATTAATTCACAATATGCACACATTCATTACTAATCTTATGCCCAACAGGCTGAAAAAAACTGAGTTTTTTTATTTACTGAGAGCTACAAATGGAATTATTAATTTACAATATGCACACATTTATTATTAATATTACTTTGTTAATATTTATTGTTTGTTAATTAAACTATAAATGACATTACATAGGCCTATTTCAAATCAAAATGGCGAAATTAGACAAAAGTTTATTAATTTGGCTGAATATTTTTGTCATTTGTTTAACATTTCTCACTTGAAGCAGCTGTCAAATATGAAATGATTAGTTTAGCTACTTGCATATCTCGCACTTGACGTCGAGTCGCGCTGCTAAAATTTGCGCTCCGCAGATTCTGTGTGCGTATAAAGCCCACCTGCTCTCATTTGATTTCTCAAATATTTTGAAATTGACGAGCGGTGACAAACCAATGAGAGCTCAGATCAACGCTCACACCTCTGCTTCTGACGTGCGCTCTGCTCGACGCCGCAGCGGATTGAAGAACACGCTGATTAAAAGACGGGACGAAGCCGAAGCCTCCCGCCAGTTTCATATGTTTGAAAGGTTAATCACACATTTTTTTAGGGGGGCTGGACAGAAGTTTAGGGGGGGCTGAAGCTCCCCTAAAAAGGGCCTAGTGACGCCCATGTGGATCTCAAGCACAGAATGTAAATGCACTCGGCTCGGGCATTAATAACAGAGCGGTACGGAGCAAAGTGAGTGTTTCAACTTTTCAATGAATTCCTATGAAAGTTTAGCTTCCACATGCGATCTGATAATGGACACGCCAGACTGGACACACGCTCGAGAGCTTACCTCAGCTCTTCGCTCTCGTGATGAGTGAAATCTGACACTGCTGCGTCTGTGACGGGACTTTCGTTCGGCTCACTCACACTTTATTGAGAAGACACGTTCAGTTTTTAATTGTAGTGTTTATTCTCTAACTGAACGAAATTATTGTATTACTATGAAAATCAAAACTACGTTGGGGGCGGAGCCGCGGTGGGCAAGTGATAACCAGTATCCGTGGCTTTGGGAGTGGCCTCGTTGGGCAGCAAAGCAAGTGCATTCTGGGAGTTGGAACAAAAATACATTTTCTCAGTCTAGAAGGCACCAAATTCAAAAATAATTTCACATTTCTACTACATTAATGACACCGTTTAAATACACATTCATCTTCCCAGCACTGAAGTACCCCTTTAATCCGTAGGGTTTATTATGGAGTCGGCCCACCCTTTGCAGCTATAACAGCTTCAACTCTTCTGGGAAGGCTTTCCACAAGGTTTAGGAGTGTGTTTATGGGAATAATTAGTCAAATTATTATAATTGTTTTATTTACATTAATCAAGAGGCAATACCATGGAAATTCTGATATATTTTGTCGCTTTTATTTTTAGCCCTAAAAAAAAAAAAAGAAAATTGTGTATTATAAGCAATATACAATATTAATCACCTTAATGTATGTGTGTTTTTCAGACAAACTGTTCCATTGTTGAGTTTGCGTCTTCCATCTGAAGAGCCTCAGTCATGGCAGGCGGTGTCAGAGAAGGGCAAAAGACACAGCGCACCAAACAGCGCTGCACAGGCGCCCTCCGGTACGTTCTCTCCAAACTAAAAACGGTCTTCAATGACATCTCGCACACACTCACCGTCTCGGTTTCTCTATGCAGAATGGGAGAACAGAGGAAATCGGAGGCCAAACAAAGCACCGGCTCAGTCAGCGCCCAGCGGTCGAGTGCATAAGCAACACTCCTGGCCTCCGCCGGCCGTCCCAGATGAGCAGGCAGCTGGACGGAACAAGTTCAGGTGTGCTTCACTGGCTTGTATTTAAAGTTTTTCATTTCTCATTTTGTGGCTTCTAAAGACACTTGATTTGAGGTGTAAAGTTGCTGGTCTGATGTGTTTGCAGACGGTCCGATCAGCCCAGCAGTCCTGTGTGTGTTCTTCCACAGGGGGAAGTGGAGAGCGTTGTTTTGGAGCTTCTGCACAAAGACGAGCACAACTTCCCCTTGCTCGGAACAAGCCCTCAAACGGTGCAGCCATTGCAAACGCATTTACCTTCTATGTAGTGAAACATAATATTCGGGTAGAAATAATATTTGGCAGGACAAGTTATTTCTAGGATAATATTGGTTAAAACATTGTCATTGGGGAAAATAAACATTTTTAAAAGAACAATAACAACAAACATTTCTTAATACATTTCTAACATTTAACAATAAAACAATCCTTAACTAGTTCTATTTAGATGAGTTGGTCTCAACTAATCATACGATTAATCGCATCTAACATAAAGGTTTGTTAACATCTGTATATAATTTTTTATATATATATATATATATATATATATATATATATATATATATATATATATATATATATATATATATATATATATATATATAAATATATATATATATATATATAGCCAATGAAATATGACGCTAATTAACTTTGTTAATAAATGCACATTATTAAGAAAGGCCGTGTTGAGAGAAGTGCTGTCAAATCTATTGACCGTGATTAATAGCATCTAACTTAAAAGTTTGTTTATATAATATACATCGATCAGGCATAACATTATGACAGGTGAAGTAAATAACAGATTTTCTCTTCATCACAGCACCTGTTAGTGGGTGAGATATATTAGGCAGCAAGTGAACATTTTGTCTTTTGTTGTTGATGTGTTAGAAGCAGGAAAAATGGCCAAGTGACCGGTGTGGGCCGGTCAAACAGACGAGCTACTTGAGCTCAAATTTAAGAAGTTAATGCTGGTTCTGATAGAAAGGTGTAAGAATACACAGAGCATCTCAGTTTGTTGCGTATGGGGCGGCACAGCCGCTGACCAGTCAGGGTGCCCATGCTGACCCCTGTCCACCGCCCAAAGCACCAACAGTGGCACGGGAGCATCACAACTGGACCACGGAGCAATGGAAGAAGGGGGCCTGATCTGATTATCACGTGTTCTTTTACATCACGTGGATGGCCGGGTGTGTGTGCGTGGCTTACCTGGGGAACACATGGCACCAGGTGCACTATGGGAAGAAGGCGTGGCGGCGGAGGCAGTGATGCTTTGGGCAATGTTCTGCTGGGAAACCTTGGGTCCTCCATCCATGTGGATGTTACTTTGACACGTCCCACCTACCTAAGCATTGTTGAGCCCATGTACAGCCTTTCATGGAAACGGTATTCCCTGATGGCTGTGGCTCTTTCAGCAGATAATGCGCCGCCACAAAGCACAAATGCTTCAGGAATGGTTTGAGGAGCACAACAACGAGTTTGAGGTGTTGACTTGGCCTCCAAATTCCCCAGATCTCAATCCAATCGAGCATCTGTGGGATGTGCTGAACAAACAAGTCCGATCCATGGAGGCCCCACCTCAAAACTTACAGGACTTAAAGGATCTGCTGCTAACATCTAGATACCACAGCACACCTTCAGGGGTCTAGTGGAGTCCATGCCTCGATGGGTCAGGGCTGTTTTGGCAGCAAAAGGGGGACCAACACAATATTGGGAAGATGGTCATAATGTTATGCCTGATCGGTGTGTATGTATATATACACACACACACACACACACATATATATATATTATACACACAAACTTTTATTTTACATGTACATTTAATCATTTAGCAGAGGCTTTTATCCAAAGCAAAGGATAAAAGAGAATCGATTAATCATGATTAATCGACAGCACTACTCTCAACTTTTCTTAATAAATGTCTCTATTTGTAAATGCATATTAAGTTAATTAGGGTCATATTTCATTGACTTGAAAAACAATTCACCCTGATTTTTTTTCTCAAAGTTTTTCACAAAGTACTTTTATTTATATAGCGCTTTATTCAACAGTTTTTTTTTTCAAAGCAGTTTTACAGTAATAAGAAAATAACAGAATCAACTATCCAAACTTTATTAAATATGAGCCAATAAAAATTCTGCTTTAAAGAAGCTCTAAAAAAACTCAATAGTGGCATTATTCCGCTCAGTGCGTTATTCAGTTCAGTACTTTAGTACTTCAGTACGGTATTTGTGTAAAGTACATAGATACAAATGCATATATTTGTACTATAAAAGATTCCTCTGAATTTAGGCCACTGTTAGTGAGGTCGTAAAGAAAGGAGGGGAAAGGAGAGGCTCTCGGAAGAAGGAACAGAAGGAGTGCGTCTCAGAGACAGGTGAGCAGTGAAGCTCCGCCCCCTTTATATCCAGGTTTAACAAAATGGCTGGCTGAAGAAATTCTAGGCTGATGTCCCCTACCTTGACATTGTATTCATAATATGGCTGACCATATTTTTATTTATAAATGGAATTTATTTTGGTTTTCGGCTTTTAGAAACGTCCCAGAGGCCTGTGGAGAGACAGAAGAGCACCACTGAAGAAAAACATGGGGTGAGTTACATTGAGTCGTTTACACCACTAAACCAATTCAGGCCTATTTATTATGGCTTTCTTTAAATTGCTGGGTGCGTCCCAATTTGCATACACTATTCTTCTGTTTTGTAGTGTTAACAGTGTGAGTAGTGTGTTCACAATGAAAATGAGACTATAACAAAATAACCTTAGAAAATGTATACACTACACCAGGGGTCTCCAAACTCGGTCCTGGAGGGCCGCTGTCCTGCAGAGTTAAGCTCCATCCCTAATCAAACACACCTGAACCAGATAATCAGTGTCTTACTAGGACCTATTAGCTGGTTCAGGTGTGTTTATTTGGGGTTGGAGCTAAACTCTGCAGGACAGTGGCCCTCCAGGACCGAGTTTGGAGACCCCTACACTACACAGTTGAGTACATGGTATAAGTGCATAGTGGCTAGTGCATCATTTGGTACTCAACGTTTGTTTTTTAGCTAACCAAGATATGATCAAGGATGCTAGAAAGTGTTGTAGTCACCATGTCCAAATTCTCGGCAACAAAACAAGCAATGCATCCTGTATTTTCCATGTTAATCTAAAGTTTTTGTCCTAACCAGTCACTTGTTTATATTGTATGTAGAATACAGGGGTTTCTGAGGAACCAGGGCAGAGACCTTCACCAACAATCAAAGAGAAATTACAAGAGAAACCCATGACTGTCTCTCCATCTCTATCTCCGGCTATTATCGCTGGCCCCAAAACAGTCCCATCTTCATCTCAGACTTCATCTGCTACTACCTTTGCCCCTGGTCTTGATAAATCCGCTCCTGAGGCAATTAAAAAGACCCCTAATCAACCCAAGAATAGCCCTGCTCGTATTCCTTACAACAGTCAGTTTGCCCTGGTGTCCACTTTAGCCCCTTCACAACCAATATCGGTGGCAGCAGTCTCAGTTCCCACCCCTGCCCCTATTCAATCTGCGCCTGCACTGAAACCTACCCAACCCTCATTGCAAACTGCCCCAGTGCCTACCACAGTGCTCCCCACATCTGAACCTATTTCCCAGCCCAATCAAGCACCATCTCAGATTACCTTGGTTGCATCTCAGATCCCCCCTGTCCAAGTACCTGCTGCTATCCCAACTCGCACTGCTCTGGCATCTTGTGGCTCAATCCCAGATGCCCCCATTGAATCCACCCCATTCATTCAAACCACCCCATCAGCTTTTATTTCCACTCCACCATTCTTGCCCGCCTCTGCAATACCTGTTTATAACCAAGCTCCGGCAGCTGACCCTATACTAGATGCCCCAAAAGCGCCTTCTACCACCCTTCCCATTGGTGGCCCACCAACTGCCCAAAAGACTGTAGATCCTCATACCACTATGACTTCAATCCCTCTTCCCCAAGCTCCTCCCCCCTCCATCTCCCCTTCCTCTGTTCCTGCCCATGCTCCACCTCCAGACTTACCTCAGTCCTCATGCAATGCATCAGATCCGCAACCCTGTGAAACATCAGCCGTACCTGCCTCTGGTAAGTTTTGGCCAATGAAGTTCAAGCTCAGACATGACATTGCTTGAAATACATCACGTAAATCATCACTTTCTACTAAACACAACCAAGTTCTCACAAAGCATCTCTTGGCCGCCAGGTGTAGCATCTGCTCCTGACCCCCCATCCCAACCCCAACAAATCCGTTATCCTCATCTCCAATGGTCTCAGCTCCTTCAGGACCCAGTTTATCCCGGGTTCCCCCTGAACGAGAAGGGAGAGGTGGAACCACTGCCTTCCTTTTCCCTCTCCCAAAAAGGAGAAGACCTACCACAAGGTAATGAAAACCCCAGAGATCTGATATATATACCTCTAAAAACAATTGACCTGGCATTTTAAGATCCTTCTCAGTAGCCCATTATTCAGGGCTAAATGGCAGGTAAATGAGTTTGTCGTCCTCATTATGATGACTTTTAATCTTTGAAATGCTTTCTGTAATATTTCAGATATCAATGTCCTCAAGTTCTTCTTCAACCTCGGTGTCAAGGTAGAGTTTTGAAAAAAAAAATTGTATTTGTTGCTTCATTAATGGCTATCATTAGCCGCGTTTCCACTACCCTTCAAATTGCGCAAATTGAATTTTGAAACTAATGGAAACGTGTCAATTTTTCAAAAACTCCCACATATATCGCAAACAAGTTTTTACGCTCGCATGAGGTGGTTTTTCAGGCAATTCGGAAAAAGAATATTTAGCAAAACTGCAATGGAAACAGTCACCTGGCTTACGTAAAAGTCGATCATTCTTTAAAGGAACACGCCACTATTTTTGAAAATAGGCTCATTTTCCGTCTCCCCTAGAGTTAAACAGTTGAGTTTTTCCGTTTTCAAATCCATTCAGCCGATCTCCGGGTCTGGTGGTAGCACTTTTAGCATAGCTTAGCATAGATCATTCAATCTGATTAGACCGTTAACATCTCACTCAAAAATGACCCAAGAGTTTCGATATTTGTCCTATTTTAGACTCTTCTGTAGTTATATCGTGTACTAAGGCTACGTTCCAGGCAGGTTTTTGAGCCTGTAAGTTACAACTTCAAACCACGACTCACGACTATGTAGCGTTCCAAGCAAAGTCACGCCAAACTGCCTGAGCACGAGGAATTGAGGTAGCTAGATGTAAACAAAGCATGGCGGACCGTACGGGGCTTGTGCTCATTTACAATAACTTCTATCACCAAAGGTGCTTACTCCTAGCCTGACCACATCAAGATGTTGGGTCTGGGAACTCACCATTGGCAGGGCTCAATCCGAGGGGCGGGATAAACGGTTGTCTTTCAAATTCCCTCTCAACGCAATAGGATGGCTCTTCAACCAACCAGAGCAACGAAGAAGGTGAAGCAGAGCTAGTTGATAGATTAAACTTTGGCTGTATCCGGTCGGCAAAACTCAGAACACATTTTCATTTCTTAAGAATGACTTCAGTGCCGTTCTTTGTTCTTTTCTCAAAGAAAAGCTCAACTCCAAGTCTTCCAGAGTCGCGGCCAAAGCCGATTCAAAAGACAGCTGTTCTCCAGCTTCTTTGTTTACGAGTAGCACGTGGAACCACCGCAACTCTGCCGTCATTATGTTAAGCCCGCCCACCGACTCTATACACGATGTGATTGGCCTGACCAGAGTTTGTTTTTTCCAGTTCGCAAGCCAATGGAGAGTTGCCAGACGACCCTGTCTGCAAATTAGATTTGCTGCCGCTAGGGTCCGTCTACATTTCTAGGCTAGTTTACTCCTTGCTTATTTGAGGGAAACGGAGGAGAAAAAACGGCGCATACGGAAAGAGAAGCTGTTATACCTTTTATTTTATGTTATTTGTATATTTGTTTCATAAACACTGCATCCGTAGGGGGCTGCCATTGTTGATTCGCAGGCTATGTGACGTCAGTGCTCGTAACTGGGAGTACATCGATTTAGTACAAGTTCACGGGTGGGAAGTCCCGAGTTTGACTGCTTGTTCTAGGCCGATATGGCTAGGAACTATACTCTCATTCCTGCGTAATAATCAAGAAACTTTTAGCAATGCCATGAGTGCAGCGGAGCAATGATCTTACACAGCGCCTGATAATAGGCTAACTTCCCTCAACATAACCAACGTGACAACCTGCTTACACAGGGAGTGTGCTGGGGACTATTTTCAGGCGCTGCACTCACGGTACGGCTCAAAGTTTCTTGATTATTACGCAGGAATGAGAGTATAGTTCCTCGCCATATCGGCCTAGAAAATCACAACTTTTCATTTTCCGTCGGCCTTAGTACACGATGTAAGTTTTAAATAGGAAAAATATCTAAACTCTTTGGTCATTTTTGAGCGAGATGCTAACGGTCTAATCAGACTCAATGATCTATGCTAAAAGTGCTACGCCAGACCCGGAGATTGGCTGAATGGATTCGAAAACGGTAAAACTCAACTGTTTAACTCTAGGGGAGATGGAGAATGAGCCTATTTTAAAAAAAGGCCACAATTTTCTAATGACCTTGAAGCAGACAGGATGGAGAAACGCCTAGAAACACCTCATACATGGCCGCTCCCAAGTATAAGGGGCTTTCCTTGCCATTAATGCTTGGATACCACGCCTGCGTCTCCTTCGAGTAAAAACAACGGCTAGTGTGGTGGCTGGGATAGGCTAAATGCAAACCAACCAACATCCGTCGGCATGATTTTTGGAATGACTTATCGCAAGAGGAAAAAATTAAGTTTCGGTCGCATGACATCGGTTAATGGAAACGCTGTCAAAAATCACAAAAGTTTTGCGCAAATCTGTAATGGAAACGCTGCTGTTTATGGAATTACGTAGAAGTGTAATGTCTCTCTATTTCCTCAGGCATACTCTCAGCCAATGTTTCCTCCCATCATTTATCTGGGTCCACTGAACCAAGCCTATCGGATGAACCTTAGCGGGCCTCCTCCTTCCTCTGAGTCTCCCGCTAACCCCACAATGACTTCATGGCAACCGGAAAACCCTTCTCCTCCTCAGAATTTGAGCTCCGTCCCTGACACCTCATTGGAGAACCATGCTCCCGTCGCACCTGTAGCAGTTGCTAGCAGTCCCATAGAGGTGGGAGGGTACAATAATCATCATACTCAATCCGTTCCGATGCAGGTGCCACCAAGACCACCTATGCCCTGGTCAGCTTCTTCTGGTCCAAGTGCCTATGCTGGGACGTTCCCAGCTGCCCCTCAAGTGCAGTTTTCAGCGCCACCCTGTCCACCTCATGGGAATCAGATGTATCCTCCATCATCTGTTGGGTACCATCATATGCCGCCTCCACAGATGCCTCATGAAGCCTTAAACCATGGCCCTCATGGTCGGATGGATGTCTTGCAATTTGCCTCTCCCACAATGGGCAGAGGTCAAGAAAATTGCCAGAGGGCTATGAACCCCCAGTATGGGTCCTTGCAGAATATTGCTGGCTTTCCCGGAGGACAACCTCAATTGAGTGGTGGTGATTTCAAGCCTGTAGATATTCCTGTTTCAATGGGCACAATGCAACCCTTTGGTGGAGCTTGTCCTGTTGTACAACCTTTTCAGTACAGCCAAATGCAAGGAGAAATGGCAGGATTGACCTCTCCAGCCAATGGGAGCTTAGGAAGACATGGGGGAGTCTACGCAAATAGCCCCCATGCTGGACAATTTGCTGAAGATCCTTCCCGCCTCATCCACACATATTCTCCCGATGACAATTGGTCAGTTGAGGAGATGGAGATTCCCAGTGTCGATCTCAGACATGCCCAGTCCTACTACAGCCAGTCCTACAGGAGTGGAGGAAGACGTGGCCAAGATGACAGAGGAGGATATCGAGGCCGGAGCCACCGAGGGCGGAAGGATTACTCCAGCCGAGGTAGACCGGATGACCAGTCATCCTATAGACATTATGGGAGACGAGGTGCTGGGCCAATGGTCGGGATACCATATCAGTAATGCTGGATACACACGTTTTTTTTCTGGTTTACAATGATCTGTTGTTTGAATTTCTGGGTGGCTTTTGGCACATGTTATTGATTTCGTAGTATATCCAATGTTTTTAACAGTTTTGTTTTTTTCCCCCACCACATTCTTGATTAAGCAAATCGGTTTCAAGTTTTGATTTCACAAAGCCCTAGTGAAAATGTGTGTTTACATAGGTGTTGTAATAAAATCTAATAAATAATCTAATCATTTTTTTGTTTTGTTGAGTAGACTGCACTGCCCCTACATGCACACTTAAAAGGGAAAAATACCATGGATCATACCATTATATTGCTTCGAATGTATAAAACGATTCAGATCTATAGGTTTCCTTTAGTCTTTTTTTATTATTATTTTAATTTATGTCAAGAATGTTCTGCGTCTTTTAATGTGTTTGTTTAGAGGACTGTCCTAAAAATCTGAATTGTAAACAATTCAAAAAGAATATAATGGCGTCAGCATCTCACCTGACATAAGAAAGTGCCTTTTTGTCAAGTTTTGGGGAATTTAATTTGGTTTTCTTTGACTACACCTTTATTGTGCACTCTCAACCTCCTCCATAGGGCTCTAAATAAATCACATTTATGATCCAAAGATGTTGTTTTAACCAAATAAATGACTTAGAATTTCTTTTTCGGTTGTCTATTTTTCCCTCCAAGGAATGTATGTATTATATTTGACTAGATGTTCCTCACAGATTTATTTTCATTGGTCAATTCTTAGTTATCTCTCTTAATAAGGTCTATTGAAGGAAATCGGAGCAAATGAAGTACATTCATAAGTTCTGACACCAAATAAAAGCCAAGGAACATCCTTCTCGTTTGTAATGTTTACATCAAGTTAGTTTTTGGTTGCAACTATCTTAATAGAACTGAAATATATATATATACAGTGAGGAAAATAAGTATTTGAACACCCTGCTATTTTGCAAGTTCTCCCACTTAGAAATCATGGATGGGTCTGAAATTGTCATCGTAGGTGCGTGGCCACTGTGAGAGACATAATCTAAAAAAAATCCAGAAATCACAATGTATGATTTTTCTTAACTATTTATTTGTATGATACAGCTGCAAATAAGTATATGAACACCTGTCTATCAGCTAGAATTCTGCCCCTCAAAGACCTGTTAGTCTGCCTTTAAAATGTCCACCTCCACTCCATTTATTATCCTAAATTAGATGCACCTGTTTGAGGTCGTTAGCTGCATAAAGACACCTGTCCACCCCATACAATCAGTAAGAATCCAACTACTAACATGGCCAAGACCAAAGAGCTGTCCAAAGACACTAGAGACAAAATTGTACACCTCCACAAGGCTGGAAAGGGCTACGGGGAAATTGCCAAGCAGCTTGGTGAAAAAAGGTCCACTGTTGGAGCAATCATTAGAAAATGGAAGAAGCTAAACATGACTGTCAATCTCCCTCGGACTGGGGCTCCATGCAAGATCTCACCTCGTGGGGTCTCAATGATCCTAAGAAAGGTGAGAAATCAGCCCAGAACTACACGGGAGGAGCTGGTCAATGACCTGAAAAGAGCTGGGACCACCATTTCCAAGGTTACTGTTGGTAATACACTAAGACATCATGGTTTGAAATCATGCATGGCACGGAAGGTTCCCCTGCTTAAACCAGCACATGTCAAGGCCCGTCTTAAGCTTTCCAATGACCATTTGGATGATCCAGAGGAGTCATGGGAGAAAGTCATGTGGTCAGATGAGACCAAAATAGAACTTTTTGGTCATAATTCCACTAAACGTGTTTGGAGGAAGAAGAATGATGAGTACCATCCCAAGAACACCATCCCTACTGTGAAGCATGGGGGTGGTAGCATCATGCTTTGGGGGTGTTTTTCTGCACATGGGACAGGGCGACTGCACTGTATTAAGGAGAGGATGACCGGGGCCATGTATTGCGAGATTTTGGGGAACAACCTCCTTCCCTCAGTTAGAGCATTGAAGATGGGTCAAGGCTGGGTCTTCCAACATGACAATGACCCGAAGCACACAGCCAGGATAACCAAGGAGTGGCTCTGTAAGAAGCATATCAAGGTTCTGGCGTGGCCTAGCCAGTCTCCAGACCTAAACCCAATAGAGAATCTTTGGAGGAGCTCAAACTCCGTGTTTCTCAGCGACAGGCCAGAAACCTGACTGATCTAGAGAAGATCTGTGTGGAGGAGTGGGCCAAAATCCCTCCTGCAGTGCAAACCTGCTGAAAAACTACAGGAAACGTTTGACCTCTGTAATTGCAAACAAAGGCTACTGTACCAAATATTAACATTGATTTTATCAGGTGTTCAAATACTTATTTGCAGCTGTATCATACAAATAAATAGTTAAAAAAATCATTGATTTCTGGATTTTTTTTTTAAGATTATGTCTCTCACAGTGTACATGCACCTACAATGACAATTTCAGACCCCTCCATGATTTCCAAGTGGGAGAACTTGCAAAATAGCAGGGTTATTTTCCTCACTGTAGGCTAGCAGTGAGTGTGTCAGTGGCACGCACAGAGATGAGAATGGTGTGTATGAACTTCTCTAACTCTGTGGGATACGGTGAATAAGCTAAAGTCCCAAAAAGTCGGCGTGTTTCTTTAAGCAAACCAACCCTGGATCATGAGCTGCTCCGGAGCAGGTTATGTTCAGAGCGTGAGTTGCTATGGCTTACACACCCAGGAAGTTACCTCCATTTTTCCACCTGTTTTCTGGAATACCTCCCAGTTGTGATCATCCCATTTGAAGTCAGTTTTTAGTTGCTATTCCTTTAGAATCAAAGATGTACATGTAGTTTTGACACCATATAGAAGCCAAAAAAAAAACATCGAGTTAGTTTTTAGTTGCAACTTGACACTTTTTGCCATCGAGATGATCAAATGATCAAAATGATTTTGAGTTGTGACCTTTCCATTTGTAGTCAGTTTTAGTTGCAATTCCTTTACAATGATGTAGTTCTGACACCAAATAAACAACAAATACAAGCTTTCTCAGTTGTGGTCTTACCATTTAAAGTCAGTTTATTCGTAAACAATCTCACTGCACAGACGCGTCACCCAATATTACTGAGACATCAGATTTTGTGAAGCTGGTTTTAACCTCAGCTATCATGACTGCAGAACTCAAAAGCCAAATCTTGAGAAATCGGGTTAATATGATGCAACACATTGTGTAACATGATTAAAATATTTTATTTCAAAATATACAGTTGCATGTTTGCGCGTCTTTGTGACCAGTTATGTTAATGATGACAGTAATTCACCCTGGAAATATTTCCCAGGTTTCGTCCTCTCCTCTCTTTGGCGAGATTTCACAAGCTTGGCGTTCGTCTCGCAGGATCCGCCTGGTCTGTTTGTTGAATCGCACCAATGACGGAGAGGAGAGGGCAGAAGTGTGTGTTTGAAATGGACCCGCTGGGCAGTGTGACGGTGGTGGTAATGCAGTCAAACATGTAAGTCCGCCGGTTTGATGTCATATCGAGCGGCTACATTTCTGGAATTGTGTGAAATGGGATCTTCAGTCGTCCAAGAAGAAGTAGTTTCCACTCTTCTTTTGTTCCACGTCCTTAAAAACGACAACACCAAAGGGTTTTTAAATGCACAGGTACAGATATAGTGGCTACATCAAGAGTAAAGACCTTGTGAAGCTTTAAATCATGTTTTCAACCAGTCATTCAGATCAATCAAACTGCCAGCCACCCGGTTTCAGTAAACAAGGCTTTGTTACATCACAACTCTTGCGAAATGGTTCACCGCTAAAGAGAGATGATATCTGTGCACACAGGAACTTTTTGTTTTTTTAAGTGGTCCAATTCTCACTCTTAACTAGTTGCTTATCATCATGCATATTACCAGGATATTAGCTGTTTATTAGCACATATTAATAGTAAGGTAGTTGTTAAGTTTAGGTATTGGGAAGGATTAAGGGATGTAGAATATGGTCATGGCATTAATAAGCAGAAATCAGGGGTTTATTGGGGCAGAAGTCTAGTTAACAGTGAGAATTGGACCCTAAACTAAAGTGTGACTGACATTCGTATACTAAAAAAGACGAGTATTAGTTAATAGTCTCTTAGTGGCAAGCAGTGTTAATTTCGTTGAAGAATAATTTGTCATAATTTTCATCAACAACCTTTTTTCAGTGACGAAAACGAGACGATAACTAAATAAAAACTAGTGTTGAATGACAAAAACTATAACGAAAACCTACTGTCATTTTGGTCAAAACCATTGATTTATGTTTTCTGTAAAATATAATAATAATAATAATAATAGTTATTATTAGGGCAATTCCGCGGAAAACTGTCACATCCATAACACCAACACAATGCCATGGTTTTTAGTTGGCGTTATGGATGTGACATTTTTGCGTGGAATTACCCATTATTTTTATTCTTAAATATTTGTATTGTATAGCACTTTTTGCATTTTTCAGACATGGTAACAGACGTTTTATACATGTGCTACAATTTTGTGGGCTGTGCCACAAAACTTTCAACCTTTGTAGCACCAGTGCTATGTGCAAAAAAAGTTACCGTACAGCCCTGGACATAATAGTAAAATTATCGATTTGACTGCACTGACACTATCAGATGAAAACAAAAACTGAATTGAACTTGTTTCATGATTGAACTGAACTGACTGGAGCTGAAAAATGTCTATGTGTCTCATATTTGATGAAGTTTGCATCCTTCATTATTTACCTGTTCATCACTGTGAAGCTGCTGAAACTATTTATATTGTATAATTCGCTATAGGAATAAAGCTGACTCGACTACTTGATAACTTCATTATCAAGAGCTGATCAAATTAACTCTCTTTTAAACTTGATTTTGAAATTAAATGTAATCCTGGATGATCTGCCAGTTTGTTCCGTCACATGTTTACCTTAATGGAATTGAGTTTGTTGATTCTTGGTCTGAAGTTGTTTGGGTCTCTCCTGAACGTGATCTCCAGCTGCGATAAGAACTTATTCATGCCGGCCAACAGGTTCTGTGGACTGATGGGAAACATCTCAGCATTAGCTTCATAATCACTAGCATGTTCAAAGAGCATACAATATTTAATCCCTTTGGAAAATTTATTTTCTACTTCAAGCCATAACAGGGTTTTTCCTGCATTGAACATTTTTTGGCGGCCGCCCAAAAAAAGTTTTTGTCCCGCCAAAGCCTAATTTGATGAGTTATTGTGATTTATGAATGATGTAGAGTAGATGACTGCTGCGCTTGTGACAGGGTGCATGTTATCTGAGTGACAGAGAGAACGATCAGAGAGCTCCTCCCCCGGGCGCACTCTCGGTCTTCAAAATAAGCACCGTCTTAGCTCTCTCATATTTCACATATTAATCAAAATCAAAAAGGTCGGAAGACCGCATCCATGTTGCACGAGGTGCATTCGGACAAATTTTCCTTGAATTTGCCAGAGGAGAACTGGCACCCTGACTGAGCCTGGTTTCTCCCAAGGTTTATTTTTCTCCATTAGGTCACCTGATGGGGTTTTGGTTTCCTTGCCACTGTTGCCTCTGGCTTGGCGTGCTCAGTTGGGGACACTAAATTTTTCAACTAAACATCGAAATAAATCTAATTAATGAACTAAATTAACCATATAAACCAAATTACTGATCTAATTATTGATCTAAAGCCCACACTGTCACCGTATGGAAATTGAAATGAACTGATGACATCAAATGGCTATACAGCTGAATAAAATTAGGCTGCATTATTTTCCTGTTTAACACTGTAAAGCTGCTTTGAAACAATCTACATTGTTAAAAGCGCTATATAAATAAAGTTGACTTGACTTGAATTACCGCTGGCGCTGGGTGTGAATTGCGCTCAAAAAACACTGACTGTTCTCTGACCAGCTGACATAAAGCATACTTTCAATAAACGGAAAACCAATTATATCCAGTTACGAAGTGTTTTCGGTGTTTTGACAAATCTCTCGTGATGTTCTACTTCTAACAGAAGGAGTGGCCACACAACGCGTCTGCTAATGTCCGATTCGATCTAATCCGATCTAATGATTCGAGTCCGATCTAATGACTCCTTTGAACCGAATCATTTTAACGACTGTTTAGAACAACTGATCTGTCCAACACTGAACTCATGAATCAGTTTAATCATTTACTCAGAACGCATCTGAAATGAGAACACAAGTGTGCTTACTCAATTTAGCAAGAGTGGTTAGTGAGAATTAGTTTTAATTATCCACAGTATTTCAGCTTATTTATGTTCACAATGTGAAGTAAAATAAATAGGCTAAAATCATTTAGACTGGAGTGAGGTGAAACCAGAAACCAGAAGTTGTTGTGAGCTATAGGCTGATCATTTTATTGAATTGTATATGGCAGGAAATTAGCCTATTAGATCATTTTTAATGCTACTTTTTAATATTGATATGATTATATACCAAAACAATTATCTGTAGTGTAAAAAATGAGGAACAAAAGAAACAAACATTGAGGTAAGAAATCATACATAATATGAGATATCAAAATATGATAATTTTTTTAATTCATTGTCAGTATTGCGCTAGCAGATCATGTGGTAGGGTACTTTTTTACTGTGCGTGTGTGAGTGTGTGTGTGTGTGTGACCATGTCTGTCAGCCACCACGAAGACCATTTTTGACCCAGGAAAAACCCTGCATAATATAAAAAGTATTTATTGTGCATTAATTATGCCCTATAATGTGTGATCTAATATATAATTAAATATATAATGCATTTTAACTTGATTGATGAAAATATATTACAATGTACACTATGAGTACCTTTATAATTTATTGCACAATTGTTCCATGCATTACCAATTTCAGACACACTATCAATGCAAATGAAGTACGTACGCATTGGCGTTAGTGTTTCTGGAGGGAATCCCGTCAAAGACGATGACTCGGTCCGCCAGGTAAGTGGCCATGATGAAGTCGTGCTCCACCACGAATGCCGTCTTTTTGGCGTGAAGGATGAATCTGCCAGGCAATCAAAGAAACGAATGAATGAGAGTAAGCACAAAGCACATCAGAAGGCAAAAACAGCCATGAGAGAGGTTACCGTTTGATGACCCTGGCAGCCATCAGACGCTGCTCAGAGTCCAGATAGGCCGAGGGCTCGTCGATCAGATACACATCCGCAGGCTTTCCCAAACACAGAGCCAGGGCGACGCGCTGCAGCTCACCACCAGACAGATTCTGGACCTGCAGACAGAGATCACACCAGTGTGACCCGTGACCCTGTGTCTGAATCTATTCATCTGTGCGATTGACTAAAACATGTTTGATCCATTTATCCTCTTAAATCAACACTTGACTACAGAGGTGGACAAAGTACACAACTCCATTACTCGAGTGAAAGTAAAAGTACTGCTGGTCAAATATTACTCTGTTGCAAATGAAAAGTTCTAAAAACAGATTGTCGACTTAATGTTTTCATGATGGGTTCACAATGAGATTAAATTTGATTAGAGCATTATGACATATCAAAGAATGCAAAATCCCGATTAAATATTTTAGAGCTGAGCAAGATGCATCGTGAATAACTCTTTAAATAACCCGGTGTACTCACGTCCTGGTCGATGATGCTTTCGATCTGCATGGGCTTCATGACATCAGTGACGAACTGAGGGTGTGTGTAGGCGTCTCTGATCTTGTCGTGCAGCAGGGCTCGTACGCTGCCCTGAAACACACACACACACACACACACACACACACACACACACACACACACACACACACACACACACACACACACAGAGTGAGGATTCCTGCGGTTCGCCCTATAGTTCACTGCTGAACACTCACAAACGAAGATCAAGCTCACTTTAAACTTGGGGCTGATCTTCTGTGGTTTGTAGCTGACGTTCAGGATGGGCACCTCACCTGAGAAACACAACACACACTCAGAAACCACATAAAGAAATGTGTATTTTCACTACATTAGACTCTAGTAATTATTATTTGCATAAATATTAGAATAAAGAAAATTTTTTATTTAATGGCATGACAGACGCATTGGCTATTTTCATGGGGAGTAACAAGAAACACAAAAAAAGAGCACTTTAAAAACTATATAAGGCTTTTACAATTAGCTCTAAAATTTTATAATTTTAAATTATATACGTAAAATAAAATGATAGCGAAATAAAATAATTTCCCAAGAGAACTTAAACCAGCACAATTTAATAAAATATATGATCCATTTTTCCTAAAATAATTTCAAAACTAAATTTGGATCATCTTGATAAAAAAACAAAATCTAATATAATCTAGTGGAAATATTAAAAATCAAAATAAATGCTGAAATGTGTTGAATAATTGATGTGTGGCGATTTTCACCTCCTCCATCTGGTTTGAGGCCTCCTGCAAGCATCCTGATAAACGTGGTTTTCCCAGTTCCTGAAACAGGAAAACTTGTTTAGTGAAAAATAATGCAAATCACAATAATCACTTCCTTTAAATGGTGCACTACGCTGGATTAGAAAAAAATAATATATATATATATAAGTGCTAATGTCAACTAATCAAACCTTATTGTAGAGTTTTACTGATGTTTCTATTTTACAGGAGTCCCGCAAATCATTTTATTCTCAGTCCGTCCAGAAAAACGTGATTATGCGATCGCATGATTTAATGCATAATCAGCCAAAGTCTGCATATTTATGCGGGGACCGCATTTTTTCAAATATGCGCACTTTCGCCGCATAAATTGCCTATTTCCGCGTGCAAAATATGCGGGCTAGCATGATTTCATAATCCCCGCATTTTCGTTGCAAAAAAGTCATATATATATTAGCAGAAAGTTGAAAAATGTTTGTTTACTTCACACAAGAGCCGCCATTTCCCCCTGTTGCCATGGGAACGTTTTGAAGTGACGTAATTACCCGACGTGAACGCCATCGAAAAGCTGCAAACCCCTGTGGTGAAACCATAGATATCAGTGAAACCATGATGAAGCGCAAATTCCCATTGGCCAACAAAAATAACAGCAAAAGACGCGCAAAGCAGTTTCCCTGTGATGACCGATTTCAAAAAACAGCATCATGAAGCTTTGAAGCGTTATGAATCAGTGAGTCGATTCAGCGGTTTGAATCACCAAAGTCACGTATTTCAGCAGTTTGACACGCGATCCGAATCATGAATCGACTCACTGATTCATAACGCTTCGAAGCTTCATGATGCTGTTTTTTGAGGTCTTATGTGGCATTCACACCGGACGCGATTGACGCGAATAAATCGCGCTATTCGCGTGAAGGTGGACGCTTGAACATTGAGTTTACGCACTTCATTCGCACGTGAAATTCGCTTCATTCGCGTGTCCAACGACATGAGGGGACGTCATTAATGACATAATTTTCATTTTTGGGTGAACTAACCCTTTAAGAGATTGCACTTTGTGCATTGGAAGCACTCAAATGTCTGTTTTGTAAAGCTACCTCTGTAAAACAGGAAGTTATTTATTCATTTTTCAGAAGCTGTAGCATATTCCTTTTGTAAAGCTACAGAACTTGTTTGACTCAATGTTTTGTAAATTTGAGCCGTGTGTTTATTAAGGTCTTCAGTAAAAAAAGATGAGAACTCAAATATTCCCAGCACTTTCTGTGATGTAGTGCTTTTTTTCTCTTTTTCATCAAACCGCAGTTTTTGCAAGTTCCCGCAAATTTATCGCATAAAATTGCATAAATATCCCGCATAATCAAGGATTTTGCCCGCAACAATCACAAAAAAAAGTCGCATTTTTCTGGAAGGACCGTAATCTCCTGCAACCTGCACACCATCGAAACTAGTCCCGCGCCACACTATTGCGTTGGGTCCTGTGGGAATGCAGGTCTCTAACTGGACCCTAATCTAAAGTGTGACCGAAAAAATATTAGCAAAATAGCTCATCTTCCCACAGGTAGTCTCTCGAGTGGGTTGGGCTGCGTGTGTAACTGATGTCACATCAGGGGAGAAAGAGCACGCTTCTGATGGCGTTCTGTCCAGGGCCAAGGTTGAATGTGTTTACTAACAGTAACTGAAAATCCTGCATAGTGCACCTTAACTCGAACAAACTTCTCCTCTCACCGTTCTCTCCGAGCATGACCATGATCTCGGAGTCGGTGAACTCTCCTTCCGTGATGCTGAGCGAGAACTCTCCCATGCACTTCTTCATGTTGGGATACTGGTAACGACACATCTTCTTCACTTCCTCTTCAGCGGCCGTCTCGGCCACCTTAAACACCAGAGACGTCTCTCTAAAGCGCAGGTTCTCTGTCGGCACGTAGCCATCCAGGAAAATATTGATTCCTGAAATAAATAAAAAGAATGTTATAGTCAAAATATAAAAGTTCAAAGAAGGGATTTGCAGGCTTTTTAAAACTTGCACAAATAAACGAACTCATTTACTCCGTCGTTAAAGAGACAAAACAGTATATCAATTCAAATTAGGGCTGTCAAAAGATTAATCACGATTAATCACATCCAAAATAAAAGTTTGTGTTTACATAATATATGTGTGTGAACTGTGTATAATTATTATTTATATATAAAAACACACACAAGCATGTATATATTTAAGAAAAATGTATTATATTTATATAAAAAATATTTATATTTATATATAATATAAATTATATAAATGTATACAGTATATACATGCAAATATTTCTTAAATATATACATGAATATTTATATAAACTTAATAATTATACAGAGTACACACAAATATATTATGTAAACACAAACTTTTATTTTGGATGTGATTAATCGTGATTAATCTTTTGACAGCCCTAATTAAAATCTAATATTACAGAATGAAATGTTGACCCAGGACGAGCTATAGTGTGAATCTTTGGGGGAGTTGATGGACATCTGTGTTTTGATCATCGCTCGGAACCCGATCCGGAAAAAAGTCTTTGACAAACACAATTTTCTCAGCTTTTTGTTCAAAATGTTTCTTTTTTTATGAAACTTACCCACATCAAAGAGTGAATGCAGATCTAGAATAAAATGTTTTTTTTTTAATTATTATTAAAAGCAGAGGTTCTGTTCTTTCTTTTGACATATTGCATGTTCAGACATAGGGGCACCTTCATTAAATAATACACTTTAGAAGTTTAAAAATGCCATTTTGTGATTCTGGTTAGAGCCCGACCGATATATCGGCGGGCCGATATTAGGCATTTTCCAAACTATCGGTATCGGCATTTATGATGGCCGATAAATGAATATTTAAAAAAATATTAAAAACGGACGAAACACCGCTCAACCACATTATGAGTGTTGGCGTTTCATAGTTTGTCCACCAGAGGGCCCTCTACAACGTGCCATACAGCAACACCAGCTGATTCATGCTGAGTCATGCTGCCGCCACGAACATTCACAACAACGGAGCTGTGCATGTAAGTTGGCAACGAGACATACATTGCTTGAATAACATTGAAAAGAACATCCCAATCAGTTCTCTTAACTCAAATAAGCATGACAACATTGGTGACTGCCAAGTCCAGTTTTGCTGTTACATGCAAGCCAAGAGTGAAACAGAATTAGCTTACGTTAGGTTGTTACAGGTTGTTACAGTATAACTTAGTTGACTGACTGTCAGTTTAACTCGGCCAAAGTGACTGAATAAGATGTATTTCTTTAATAGCGTGACAGTTTGACAGCATGAGACGTATCATCTGTCTCCTGCCCGTTATTTTGAAAAAGTATACAATATTTTGTAGTCCATTTCTAAATTATGACTTACCATAGACGCTAACCACAAAGCTAGCTAATGCCATGGCTATCAGTGGGAGACCGCTAACATTAATGCGCCTTGGAAATCACAACAAACTTATTCTGCCTAAATAAAGTAATGATTACTGTATTTATAACTAGTATATTTGTAGTACCAGTCCCTGCATTGTAAATCGTAAGTTAGGTGAAGAGTGAACGAAAGCGCGTTGCTGACTTCGTTCAGACGCCGCATTAACAAATAATGGATTTATTGCATCATCAGTAGTAGATTTTTAGAAGGCAGGCAGCAAATGATGATTGAAAATGGTTTGTTTGATGGATAGAATTAAAAGAGTGCATGTAAAGGGATAAGCAAGTTGACATTGTAATTATAAGGTAGCTCATATTTATACTGTATATAGTTTATATTTTGCTGTTGTTGTTATTTATCAGAAATTAACTGAATATTTTTTTCCAGTCTTGCTCAAAGTTATATTTATGAAGCTTACCACGTCTGTTAATACTGGTAACTTTGATTTTTTGTTCTGTTTTTGTTATTGTGTTTTCGTCCAAACAACTTTGTTTCATATCTTAAGTGTGTATTTTTATAAATTTTATTTATCAGAACTTTAATATAATTTTATGTTCATCTGTTCTGTTGTGACAATAAAACAAACAAGTTTATTTTTAAACTGCATTATCATATTATTTTAGAGAGGCTGAGGGATCATGAATAACTACAAATAACTATGTTATTTTATTTTTTAATTTTTTTAATACATATCGGCTGATATATCGGAATATCGGATTTTTAAATCACCAAATATTTGTATCGGTATCGGCCTTAAAAATCCTTTATCGGTCGGGCTCTAATTCTGGTTCTTCTGTCCCCAAATTTTAAGGGGGGAGTCTAATGCCATTTCATGCATTCAGAGTTTTTTACACTGTTAAAGACTTGGATTCTCATGCTAAACATGGACAAACTATCAAAAAAATTATTTGGACATTTGATTTCTGTAGCAAAAATACTCCTTCCGGTTTCTCATAAGCTTGGAAAGTGTTTTTTAGTGTATGGGCCTGTGTGACGTCAACAAGGGCGGAATCTCCTTGTACGGGCACTTCTCCCGGAAGGGCGTGCACACACGTCGAGCAGAGCGAGAGTGCAAATGCACACCCATCAACACGCTTTGCTCAGCTTTAGGGAAGTCGTCTGCTGCGCTGCACAGGTCACAGGACTTCGATAAATTGCCATAGATGTGTGTTTTTGGTTGTCAGGGCAAGACAACCCTGTTCAGCTTCCCAAAGAACCCAGCGTTAATGGGAGAGTGGATGGAGTTTGATTTTCCGGAGCAGCAACGGAGTTGTACAAGTGTTTTTGACGCCTGTGATGGGCAACATCATGACAATGACGAGAAAAAGCTGGTATGCTTGAGCATTCTGTCCTTTTTAGGGTTGCACCTTCCGGTTTTTGGTGCGTTTACATGTCTTTGGTCCGTGTTGTGTTCATATTTCAGTCGAACCGCACCAGAGTTAATTTGGAGGACCAAGACCAATCTTTTCTTCTCTGTCCTCTTGTTTGGTGGCACCAGGGTTCAGATGGCAGTGTTCACACTTATTCAAATGAACAATTGCACCAGGGTTCGTCTTAATCCAACCAAACATGCCAAGTGTGAACACGCCCTCGGACTTTAACTTTTTTTCTAAACACAGACACACTTCTGAGCATCACATGTAGGCCTGTCGTGATTGGTCGATACAATCGACTGCGTCGAAGCTGTTCATTAGTCAACGTCAATATTTTTAGTCGACTGGGTAAGTTGGGTACGATATGAAATTATATTAGTACCAGTACTTTAAAAATGAGAGCACTCTAATAAGAGCAGTATTTCTTAATCTGCGTCGATGTGTGACAGCAGGGGTGAGGACGTGTGTGTGTGTGTGTGTGTGTGTGTGTGTGTGTGTGTGTGAGCTCCACCGTTCACTAAACAATGGAAGTAGAACAGTCAAATATATACGCACAGCTCAGGAAAAAGAACGCAACAGTAAAGTGCGGCGCGGCCAGGACGTGCTCGCTTGCTCTCCCGGACTCTGACCTGAAGCGCGCACACACACACACACACACACACACCTTTAACTCGGACAGATCACGACGCCAGTTTCGCGGATTATTGGGTTTGAATGGTAAAAAATATGTACAAATGCACGTCCTGGCGAGTATTTAGTGAACGTATACAGTATTGAATGTGAAATCGGGTGTTACAATGAATTTGGTCCGTGCAGTTCTTAAAGGGCCGGACCTCATAATATTCTGTGTGAAGCAGGGCAGGAACATGCCGGCCATAGGAGTTTTTAAACCCTAAAACAATTATGAAACAATGAATAGTAAGTTCTGTCATACTATTCAATTACTTTTACTGTTGTTTGCCATGGTATCGACTCAGTATTGGTATCGAGGTATTTTAGTCTGGTATCGTATCGAAGTCATAATGTTGGTATCGTGACAACACTATTCTATATAAAAAGTATTTGCTGATATTCTCTTGTTTCTGTTATGTTGGTTTACAAATGTGTACCTTTTTACTCTTTTAGTTTTACATTTTATCAAGGGCTTGTTTACGTTTATACTTTTTTTTTATAGTACACTACTGAAGGCCAAGATGCAAGTTAAATTAAATGTTTTTAAGTAAAATTGTTGACAATTATTGTGATAATTTAGTCGATAGATTAATCGATATAAAAATAGTCGTTAGTGGCAGCTCTAATCACATGCATGTTCTTGTGAGGCTCGTACCTTCTCGGACGCTGAAGGGCATGGTCACCACACCGTAAGCGCTGGGAACGCCATACAGACAGCAGATGAAGTCTGACAGGTAATCCAACACACTCAAGTCGTGCTCCACCACAATGATGTACCTGCACAGCCAGAGCAAGAGGAGTGTTTAGGGTCTAGTAAAGAGGACAGTAAAACAGCAGTCCTCAACAGTAAAGGAGACTCACCTGTCTGGAGAAATGAGGGAGCGGATAGTGATGGCAGCTCTCAGCCTCTGTTTCACATCGAGATAACTGGACGGCTCGTCGAACATGAAACTACAGGGAGCAACAAAATTGCTATCAAAAATGTTCTTAATCGTTGTAGCCAACGACAATGACCCAGCAGCACAAAGGGACTCACATATCAGCTCTCTGAATGCAGACGACAGCGCAGGCGAATCTCTGCAGCTCTCCTCCTGATAGGTCCTCAACATTACGCTCACGCAAGTGCAACAGATCTGGCCAATCAGAAAACAGAACAATCAGTCACATGATGCAGCAAAACCAACTGTATTATTCAGTCACATTTCTAAATATATAAACAAGACTTGAGATACACAACAACAGTGCGCTCACATCACTATGAATGGGAGAAATTGCAACGCACAATGAAGTGGAACAAGTCCCGCCTTCTAAATAAAAAGAGCCAATCGCTGTTAGAAGCTCCGGTTGCTATAAAACAGTCAGTGTTTTGAGACGCCCGCTGATGACTGCTCCAGCCTGAAACATGCAGTTCGCCACGATTTGAGCGATTTATGAGACCGTTGTTATTTCACTGGTGTTTTCAAATATGAAGCTTTGGAGAATTTGATGTTTCCCCATTCAAAAATACTAAAACAGCTGCCCGATAGGTGTTTCAAAGATGGCCGCCAAGTTAAATGCCTTGCCTTAAAGGGACTTTGATGATACTGCACAAAAAGAAACACGTGTACATACCCAGCTGTTCACACACCAGCTCCTCTGTCTTGGTGTCATCCTTCCTGCTTAGGATGGCGCCTACTGACCCCTACAGGACAAACAAAGGATTACAACACAATCAAGTCAAACACAAAAATGACATCATATTTACATGAGCTTCTAGGTATGCACAATATATCTGCCACCATTTCGGTATCGATACATGTTCATTTTTAACGGCCCGATGAGAAAATCTGTCCAATATATTAAAGCCGATAAACAATATATTATTTCCTTCAGCTGAGATACTTCAGATACGCACCGTTCGCCATGATGGGTTTGAATTGCTTGAAATATATTAAAGGGTAACTAAACCCTAACCACCTTTTTTCAGTTAATGCAAGACTGGGGCTTTATTAAAGGTTTTAGTTCACTTTTAAATAAACTTTTGCTGATCATTTACTCACCCCCATGTCATCCAAGATGTCCATGTCTTTCTTTCTGCAGTCAAAAAGAAATTAAGGTTTTTGATGAAAATATTCCAGGATATTTCTCCATATAATGGACTTCAATGGGCTCCAAACGGTTTAAGATCCAAATGACAGTTTCAGTGCAGCTTCAAAGGGCTTTAAACGACACCAGACGATGAATAAGGGTCTTATCTAGCCAAACGATCAGTTTCTGTGAGAAACCGAGCAGTATTTATGCTATTATTTTACCTCTTATCAGACGAACGTGATCATCTCTGAGCTCAGCCATAACTTCCGCTAAGTGAGGTCAAATACAAGCGTGGCCATAGATGTATACGTAGATGCCTCATTAGTGCCTGCACGGATCAGTAGAATGAGGCATCTACGATTGATATATCTATGACCACGCTCATATTTGACCTCACTTAGCGGAAGTTATGGCGGAGCTCAGAGATTATCACGTTCGTCTGATAAGAGGTAAAATAACAGCATAAATACTGCTCGGTTTCTCACAGAAACTGATCGTTTCACTAGATAAGACCCTTATTCATCGTCTGGTGTCGTTTAAAGCCCTTTGAAGCTGCACTGAAACTGTCATTTGGACCTTGAACCGTTTGGAGCCCATTGAAGTCCATTATATGGAGAAATATCCTGGAAGGTTTTCATCAAAAACCTTCATTTCTTTTCAACTGAAGAAAGAAAGACATGGACATCTTGGATGACATGGGGGTGAGTAAATTATCAGCAAAAGTTTATTTAAAAGGGAACTAATCCTTTAATGCTGTTCATTGATTTGAGTAAATGTTTTGACATTTGAGTATAAAGTGTTTTAATTCTATAATATTTGGTGTAAAACCGCCAAAGTGCTGCCCTCTTAAGGTTAAACAGTGGCGACTGCAGTTGAATTTTCCTATTGGACGTTGTTGGTCATTGTGACATATGATGGGTTTTTCCAACGGCTCACTACCCACGCCCCTGGCATGAGCTCACCACGCCCTCAGAAATGTTTTCCCCAATCACATGATGAGAACGGCTTCACTCCAGAATAAACTCTCATGTTACATGAAGTAGAAACATTATGAATGAAACTTATTTGACACTTGCTTTAACATTGTAATGAAGAAAATGCGATTAAATAATGCAGTTGTCAGTACACATCAGGCTTTTCTTGCGATATTATTGCCGCCCGTCATGTGTACAGAAGATCATTTTCATACATGACGAACAACAATACCGTAACGTGCTGGTGTATATAGTCTAACTTTTATTTGAGGAAATCTGTTTATAATGGGCTATTAGGTTTGAACTTATTGGTCCTGCGCTGCTTATTGATTCAATTAATTTTAATAAAAATACATTGTATGTATCTGATCTATTTTTAGTGGCATTCAGTGTAAGGATTTGACTGTTCAGAGATTAGGTCAGTTCTGTTGCGCTGCTGCTTCGCTAGCATCGTCGGCATCGGAAGTTAACGCAGTTTGAGCCTGCGGCTCGCATTGATAAGGCTCCGGGTTCAGGTGGAGGTGGGTGACCGCTCTGTTGCAAAGCTACTGGCGTCACTCCAGTCATTCTCCATCTTTGCGACTCGTGGTTCAGACAGCTGTCAATCAATTCATCACTGCGGGTCTCAGGTGCACGCCCTCCGCTCAGCTCCGCCCTCGGTTTGCCAGTGGGTGGAGTTAAGCTCTGATCTGGGGTTTAGTTACCCGTTAAACATTAAAAATGAACATATATTGGCTCGACTGAAGATTTTTCTAGTCGACTAGTAGTTGTCCATTTAAGCAATTTGTCGGCTAATCACGTGTTTATATTAATAAGTCCTAAATCATAATATAATACAGCGCTTAAACGCACACATAAACCTTGCCACAGCGCACAGGCAAACATAATCATTATTAGTGTGTCATGAAAAATTAGCTGGATTTCCTGCCATTAACGAGCTGTCCATCACAGGCTGGATGATTTCGCCACTTCCTGTGGATTTTTATTTTCCCTGTGACTAACCGACTAATAACATTTTGGTCGATTATTAGGTGGCAGCCCTACTAAAAGCGAATTCAAAATATTACTAAAGCTACAATAAACCTAAAATATACACCACACTGATACTGACCTTAACGGTTTTGGGGATCTGATCAACATACTGCGGCTTCACGATGGCCTTCAGGTCGTCTTCCAGGATTTTAGTGAAGTAGTTCTGCAGCTCGGAGCCACGGAAATACGCCAGGATCTCCTGCCAGTCAGGGGGAGCCTAAAAACATACACACACAAATTAAACAACGACACATCTCAAGCATGAAGATACAAAACTAGGATCAGATCTGGATTGTGTTTGTGTGTGCGTCGGGACACTCACATCAAATCTCCCCAGATTTGGCTTCTGTTTTCCCGCCAGGATTTTGAGAGCGGTGGATTTCCCGATACCGTTAGTACCCACAAGCCCCAGCACCTCACCTGGACGAGGGGTGGGCAGCCTGACAAACACGAACACTCGGATTAAACACACATTCAAACAGAGTCATAATTGAGGTACTGATGCATGTTCGTACCTGTGCAGTTTGAAGGAATTGGCACAGTATCTGTGTGTGGTTTCCTTCTCCAGGTTGCTTGGCAGGTTCACGATAGACAGAGCACCAAACGGACATTTCTTAAAGACACAAAATAATTAACATCAGATTAAATACAAGATAAACTCCGACTTAAGGGTTATGGAAATCATTAAGGTATATGGTAATTGTTGAACATTTGCAATCCTATAAAGCCTGTTGTATCGTATGTGACCATGGAGCACAAAACCAGTCCTGCGTCTCAAGGGTATATTTGTGGCAATAGCCAACAATACATTGTATGGGTCAAAATTATCAATTTTTCTTGTATGCCAAAAATCATTAGGATGTTCCATGAAGATATTTTGTACATCTCCTACCGTAAATATATCAAATGTATTATTAATAATATGCATTGCTAAGGACTTCATTTGGACAACTTTAAAGGAGATGTTCTCAATATTTAGATTTTTTTGCTCACTCAGATTCCAGATTTTCAAATAGTCATATCTCGGCCAAATATTGTCCTATCATAACAAACCATACATCAATAAAAGCTTATTTATTCAGCTTTCAAAGTTTAGTTTAAAAGTGGACATTTCAAGCTTTCTACACACATATTTCTCATGTCTGTGAGGCTGAGTTTGGGTTTATTTATGAGACATGTTTAAGAGCAATGCAAGTGATCACTCCCGCTCCTCCATGTCAGGATTGTTGTCTGCTATAGCCGATTTGCTTCGTATTTATTAAATCCAGGCAATTGGTTGATGAAACATTGATTAAAATTAAGATGCAATTTCTACAAAACGAAATTCATTTTAAAGAAAGGCTTTCTACAAAACTTAATGAAGTGATCAAAATCATTTCTGACCTTCTGTCTTCTGACATATTGCACATATTTTCACTTTTCATAATCAATATAGCCGAGATGAAATTTAAAAATAACATTATAATATTTAAACATAAACTTCCTGTGAAAGTCCGAGCCATACAGAACATGCTTTCACACTAGAAATGAACCGAACCTTTGTTCAGTTTGATCCAGAACGAGAATACCTTTTCTCATCTGTTTGGTCCGGACCGTGGTCCCCACGGAGGTTCATAACTGTAATTTTGGATCAAACTGAAAAGTCTGAAAATCCAGACCAAACAAGGTGGGTGTGAAAGGGCCGATTAAAAAAAAAAATCGATTAATCTAATGCATTTTTTTTAATCTAATGCAGGTTGCGTTGCGTAGTTTGAGTCTTGAAGCAATGAAATGAATTTCACTGTGTGGTGAAGTTCAATGCAAACATTGCGATGCCGTGTACAAGTACAACACGGCCACGACTCAAATGATGTACCACTTAAACAAAGTGCATCCGTCCCTGGTTAATATCGGTGGCGGTGCATTCTCAGTCTCAACCTTGCATCAAGTCGGCGTTAGCACGGACTCGGAGCTGTGATGCACAACGAGCAGAGAAAATGACCCAAGGGATCTGCAAGTTCATTGAGTTGGATATTCTGTCCTTAAGAATTGTTGAGGGCAATGGTTTTCGAAAACTGATACATTTATAGGAACCAGCATATCAAATTCCATCACGACGTACCATCACCAGACTGGTAGAAACTCACTACGAAGAATGAAAGCAGCAGCTGTTAAAAGAATTGAGCAAAGCTGAGAGAGTTGCTCTAACTACAGACTGCAGGAGCGCTTTAACAGCTGAGAGCTACATCACAATAACCTGCCAGCTACATCATTCGCCGCGTTTCCATTACAGATTTGCCCAAAACTTTTGCGATATTTTCTAAAGGTCGATAAAAATATTGTGAAATGACGGCGTTTCCATTAACTGATGTATGCGACTAAAACAATTTTTCTCTTTTCGTGATATATACGTTATTCCAAAAATTATGCTACGCATGTTGTTAGGTTTATGTATATCCCAGCCACCGCGCGCCATTATTATTAATGGAAAGAGACGTGCGTGTTATCCAAGCATTGATTGCAAGGAAGGCACCTTATACTACTTGAGCGGCACATATGAGGTTTGTGGCATTTTAAATTCAATTGTTGTCCTAAATTTTTAAATTGTGGCATTTTATATTCTATTGTTTTTATGAGTTTAATAAAGAACTCTGTCTCGTCTTCTGTCCAAACATACCATCATCTGTAAAGAATGATCCACTTTGACACATTGCCACAGAGACGAGCGAAAAGTTTGAATCTTCATGGTGATAACTCAAAGGGTTTTTTTTACCACTTCGTTATTTTGGCTTGGATTTTCGTTTGTTGGAAATATAAACTGAATTTAGAAATGATTATCAAATCTAATTCTACCACCCGCACACTTGATCCTATCCCAGCATACCTTCTAAAAACCCTTCTGCCTTCACTCATATTATAAATAGACTGCCCATCCCTATCTGCCAGTGATTATAATTTATAAAGTTAGAAATATGGGTATTTTTCTTCGCTTCAGAAGGCCTTTATTAAACTCTGGAGCACTTTTATGACGGATGGATGCGCTTGGGACTTCAAAATCTCGACCCCCATTCACTGCCATTAAAAAGCTTGGAAAGAGGACATTTTAATATAACTGATTGTGTTTGGCTGAAAGTACAACTAGGATGGCTTGACGGTGAGTAAATCATGGGCTAATTCAAATTTTTGGGTGAACCATCCCTTTAAGCTACAGTGAAATGCTCATGGGCTGCGATTGGGTCCTTCAAATACCTTAATGCAGATGCCACAGCCGATGCACAGAGACTCTGAGATCCAGACGATTTTACTCTGAGGCGTGACCTCAATACACAGCTTACCTGAGAAAACACACACACACGGGTACACATCAATAACGCGCAAAGCCTGAAGTCAAGCGAATTCACCGTGCGACTCTTACCCATGCGCACCACCGGACAGCTCTTCTTGCACTCTTGACGGCATTTCTTGGGCTTGCACTTGTCGTGGTTAACAATAGCGATTCTGGTGTTTTTGTCGGCCATCTGGCTGGTTTGGTGTCGCACGCCGGCAACGCAGATCTACAGGAACAGAGGAGGTCTAGACCTCACTAGAAGAGAGAAAGAAAGAGAGAGAGAGAGAGATGAGCTCTACTATATACTAGGCCAAAAACAGTACGTGACAAAATAAGCATGTCTGAATTCACAGGATCTATTATAGTGACCCAAATGATCACGGATATCAATATTATCACGATTTTGTTCGAATGAGATGAAAGTGTTCAAAAAGAACAGATGCACGCACTGAAAACATTTCAACAAGTTTGAAAATCAACAAACAACAAATAAATAAAAGCAGTTTGCACTTTTTAAAGCGAGATTCTATTCTGTGAGATTTACTTCCTTATAATGGCCGTAGCAATGCATAAATAATAATAATTTGGTGTAAATATAATCTCTAATATTATCTCAAGCTAAATATATTCTCAAGCAATTGTCATCAGTGTTCAGCTATGATGCATTTAAATCATATTTTGTGTAAGAGCCCAAACAGTATCCTAGTGAAATAATGCATATTTTCATGATTTGACTGTTTATTTTATTAAATATCAAAAGGTGTGCATCATACGTCCTACGTCTTCCTGCGAGATTGGACACTTTACTATCCCATGAGGCCACAAGAGAGGATTTGTGAATGGCGGTGAAGTGATTCACAAGATAATGACAACATGGAGAATGTAGATTACATTCATAATACACCCACTCGTACACAGAACACACTTTTTTAGCGGTTGCAAAGTAATTATGCGATTTTGGATTAGGGATGGGCAACAGTGATCGAGTACTCGAACGTGACAGCGACGATCAATCATGAAAACGATGATCGCCCTGACTTTAAAAAATATATTTGTCTATTTTTCTGATTGGTTATTGCGGCATTTTTGGCGGTAACTGAGGTTTGATTGGTTAGCGTTTAGGGATGCTCATATTGACCGATAGTATGAATTTTGACCGATTAATACTATCAGTTAAACGGTTTAAAAACTTTTTTTTTTTGCTGCAGGGTCACCACATTTTTATAAGAAACAATATCGAGTCTATAAAACACGAAAGAATAACAAATATATCGGTGAGAACACTCGTTTTAACAGCCTACACACACCGGGGCTGCATTTGACTGCATATCACAATTTTCCCAATGTTGATTCTTCTTGCAATCGTAATGCAATGGACTGTGGCCTACATTAAGCCTAATGTACCTTTTAAATAAAAGGTTTACACAGTCATATACAATAAACAAGCTTGCACAGTAGGGATGGGCATTTCAAGCAAAAATAATATTCGAAGATCGCTGGGAATTATTCGATTTTTATTCGAAAATCGCAACTCCTCCCCCGCATGCACGCATGTAAAGCACACATATAAACAGAGAGAGAGAGAGAGGGAGAGAGAGGGAGAGAGACCATTTACACTCTCAATCTGTATGATAACAAACTGTTTAATTCATTAGGGAATAGGCTATATCAACTCAAGCCATATAATTATTGTAACGCTGAAACATATGACTGTTATTTGACACCGCCCCAAGTTACCGCAGCCGTTAAATGCCACAAGTCTACAGTGTGCGCGTGAGGCGATGTGTTCTTCTTCTGTTGTCTCAGGGCGTTTTTACTCTGGCAGTTTAGTTCGAAATGGAGCACGGTTCGCATGAAAAATTGCTAATGTGAAAGCTTACATACAGAGCTTGGTGTGCACTGAGGTACCGAACCCGAGAACACACAACCGGTTGCCATGATTCACGTGAATGTGCGAACAACACTCTAGGGCTGTAATCTCCCAGTCGATTAGTCGATTATTAGTCAATACGTTCTGGCTCGACCAAAATTCTGATTGGTCGATTTTTTTGCCGCGTTCATTTCGTTAGTTTTACCGCGTTTATTTCATCAGTTTTGCCGCGCCGCGTTCATTTGATCAGGTGGAGAGCACTACTTGCTAATGGGGGTGTTTTCAGAGCAGCCCTGTTTCACAGGTAACTGTCTGTCTTCAGAACACCCCCTTGTTTCCACTTCTTTTGGATTAGCCCAACCCACTGGAGAAGAGAAGACTCTCGCTGGTCCTTTGTTTTTCATTCCCCGCTGGCTCAAACGCACGCCCATAGCGGTAAACTTGAGGAACGCCCATCAACATACACATGAGGGGAAGCGTCACAACACCACGCTTCAGTCGTGCCGCAAAAGTGGATCTGTACTGTCGGTTTTGCCGCGTTCATTTCATCAGGTGGAGAGCACTAATTGCTTATGGGGGTGTTTTCAGAGTACCCCTGTTTCACAGGTAACAGTCTGTCTTCAGAACACCCCCCTTGTTTCCACTTGGATTAGCCCAACCCACTGGAGAAGAGAGACAGATTGAAGAAGGCTAGTTTGCTGTATATTATTTATTTAATTGGGAGAGTGTTTTTTCTGCTTTTGATCTGGCTTGTTTAATAAATATTCCTTTTTTATTAAAGTGGGCGTGCCTTTTGTGTTTAAGAGTAAAAGCTTTAAGTTAATAGTCTATTCGTGTCTCAGCCGTGAAGCTGAGCTGATCCTGTGTTCACAGAGCGGCTGAAATATTAGTGTCTGTCAGTTATTATAATACATATGACAAAAACAATTGTCTAAATTATGTTGCATATTCCTCAAAGGTTCTTGTGATCATATCACTAGTTGACAACGGAAATCATAGGCTATGATGGTGCTCGTGATGCAACGCTGTCAGAGCCGACAGACTCGTGTGTCAGACTCATTTCAGTGCAAAATAATCAGGTCAAAAACTATTTAATATACTGCAAATAGCCTACTAGTGTTTATGTTTATTTATAATTCATTTAGGCAGACAACAAGGCTACCAAGTACTGCGCACAGTGTGCAGCTAATTCATTTAACGTTTTTTTTCCTAACGTCATTTTTAGTCGAAAATTTCAGGACCTCAGTCAACCAAGATTTTCTTTGGTTGATTACAGCCCTACAACACTCGGGTGTACACTTGTTCTGGAAGAAAAGTAAAAGTACCAGCGCATGCGTTTTAGCCGATTGCAATGTCATTAGTTCAATAACACACATGTAAGTGATGATAGTGTTGATGATTTACCTGAGATACGATCGCGAGAGCGAGCCTGCAGTGTATTCGCGCATAGAGTGCAATCAGGGCAGCAAATGAATGGCAATTCACGTCTCCTCAAAAGAGTCTGTTTGCAAGCAGCAAAGCCGCCTTCAAGCGACACACATACGGTAAACCCAAGTGTTGTTTACTCAGCTGCACATAATAGCACCAAATTAATTTAAAAAAGCCCAATATATTTGACCCGCGTTCTGTTTACTATCATGCCCGCGCACGTTTGTGATGACGTTAGATGAACGCAAACACACCAGGGTTCAAGTTGAGTGTGAAACCAGACCAACACTGCGGAGGCGGAGGGAAGAATCAGCTCGGACCACAGCAAACGTGCCCAGTATAAAACACCCTGAGAGCTGACTGACAGCTTTAGGTGCGTTATAGGCGGATCTTTTGTGACATCATTGTTTATGTTTGTCGCGTTGCATCATGGGAGTCGTGTGGCAAGAAACACCGGTAGATACCTGTAATTCGATTGTTTTGCACGTTTGGAGGAGGATTTAGAGAAGATGGTTCACTCTTGCTGTGTGGTCGATTGTACGGCTCGTTGGGGGCCTGATAAAAAGTTTTCGAATTCCCTCCGAAAAGGATAGCGAAAAAAGAAAGAAATGGTTGCGTGCAATTAGGCGATTGAGCCTGGACGCTCCGAAGAAAGCCTGGATTCCTGCAGCTTCTGATCGAGTTTGTGAGGCACATTTTGTTCATGGTAAGTCTTAGTGACTATGTATTTATAGAAGATTGAATAAAAAATAAATAAAACTGAGTCAAATCAACCGAGTCATATGTTTTCGCGTTCTGATTCAGGTGTCCCAAACCGCGATCCACAGCACGATCACTGCTTTCTGTTTGGCAGAAAAGATCGGCCCAACTTTGCGCGAAACAAAATAATCATAGGCCTCCAGACTTTTGAAAGCCTTTAATCTTTCATGAGTGAAGGGTCCAGGGGTTTCTATTAAATAAGAAAAAATGTCTCCCCAGCAGATTGGTGGCCAAGACACGGGCGAGTCGGACCAACGTTTTTTGTCATCCCAGATCTCATATGGGCTTTGAATAACTTCAATTTTGTCACCAATACAAATTTTGAGCTTCTCTCCAAACCTCCTCCGGTCTTCAGATGTTAAAGTGCTTATATATTGTGAGTTTCGCCCGCTAACTCTCTTGAAAGTGCTCGTCGCGTCTTTACAGCCCGCCATACTGTTTGTTTTGTTGCCACACAACCACTCGCGCATGCGCACAAAGATGTCAACAAAGATCCTCCTATTGGCAGCGCCTCCCTCTGGTTACATGAACGCGTCACCACCACACCGAAAACATGGGGATTTTTTTGAGGACGATAATCGCACAAACTATTCGATATTCTATAATTAAATCAACTATCGAATATTCAAAAATCACGACCCATCCCTATTGCACAGCGACAGGAAATAAAAATGTACGCAAAAAAAGTCATTCATTTAGGCAGACAACAAGACTACCAAGTACTGCGCACAGTGCGCAGCTAATTAATTTAACAGGTTTTTTTCCTAACGTCATTTTAGTCGAACATTTCAGGACCTCAGTCAACCAAGATTTTCTTTGGTTGATTACAGCCCTAATCGTTACAGCCCTAATTTATATAATATACAAATATTTGATATATAAATATAAAAAACATTTCTTAAATACATACATGCATGTGTGCATATTTATATACACATAATAATTACACACACACATATGTAACATATGTATATATATTTCGGATGTGGTTAATCGCAATTAAACGATTTGACAGCACTAATATATTTATTTAATAATAATGTATATATTAATATATATTTTAGCACTTTGAGATTTTGTTTAATGTAAAGTGCGTTACAAATAAAATGTATTATTATTATTAATATAAATAAAATAGTATATCAGTCTGGCGAGTAAACAAAAAATGTACTAGCCAATGGTGATTATGTTGCCATGGTGTGCGTAAAGGTTTGCAGAACACACTTTTTTTAGCGGTTGCAAAGTAATTATTATGCGATTTCGGACGCAAACACTTCACCAGGGAATAATTAGAGCTGCCCTATAGCAAAATCATCAAAGTGATATGACTAATAATGCATTTGAGCGCAATCAAAATACAACTTGACGGTGGACTTTTCCATTTGAACCAGTATAAAACCACCTAGCAACCACCCTAGCAACCCCCCAGAGTGCCTATCAAAACCAGTTTATCACTTGTTAACACACACAAACTCATGCAACGATCAGATATGACGGAAACCAGCTGTTACACCCTCACAAAATGCTTTCCTGAGGGTACCCGTGTAAAACTGAATAAGTCTGGGAAGCAAACCCAGGTCTGGTGTGGCGGTTTCATGGGATGGACGGCTCACCATCAGGATGAATGAGGATGCTGAGTTGCCATTTTTGACAGTGGAGAGCTGGCATCACGTGACAGCTCGTTTAAAGGGATAGTCCACCCTAAAATTATGCATTTACCCTAAAGTCATCCTAGGTGTGTATGACACACAATCAGAGTTATGTTTAAAAATATATTGGCTTGTTTAGTTATGTTTATCATGGCACTATGATATTTATCTATCTATCTATCTATCTATCTATCTATCTATCTATCTATCTATCTATCTATCTATCTATCTATCTATCTATCTATCTATCTATCTATCTATCTATCTATCTATCTATCTCTGTCTGTCTGTCTGTCTGTCTGTCTATCTATCTATCTATCTATCTGTCTATCTATCTATCTATCTATCTATCTATCTATCTATCTATCTATCTATCTATCTATCTATCTATCTATCTATCTATCTATCTCTGTCTGTCTGTCTGTCTGTCTGTCTATCTATCTATCTATCTATCTGTCTATCTATCTATCTCTGTCGGTCTGTCCATCCGTCTGTCTATCTATCCATCCGTCTATCTGTCCATTCATTCCATCTGTCCGTCTATTTGTCCGTCTATCCAGCTGTCTGTCTATTCGTCTGTCTGTCTGTCTATCTATCCATCCTCCCATCCGTCTGTTTATCTGTCTGTCTATCTATTTGTCTGTCTTTCTATCCTTCTGTCTATCTGTCTCTCTATCCGTCTGTCTGTCTATTCATCTGTCTGTATGTCTATCCGTCTGTCTTTCTATCCTTCTGTCTGTCTTGTCTATTCATCTGTCCGTCTCTCTGTCTATCTATCTATCTGTCTGTCTATCCGTCTGTCTATCTAGCTATCTGTCTGTCTTGTCTATTCATCTGTCCATCTCTCTGTCTATCTATCTGTCTGTCTGTCTGTCTATTCATCTGTCCGTCTCTCTGTCTCTCTGTCCATCTATCTATCTATCTATCTATCTATCTATCTATCTATCTATCTATCTATCTATCTATCTGTCTGTCTGTCTGTCTGTCTTGTCTATTCATCTGTCCGTCTCTCTGTCTATCTATCTATCTATCTATCTGTCTATCTATCCGTCTCTCTGTCTATCTATCTATCTATTCATTCTGTCTGTCCGTCTGTCTATCGTCTAATCCAAGCTTTACAATGGCAGCCCCCAAAAAAGGTACATCCATCCATTATAAAAGTACTCCACCCTTTAAACATACATTAGACTGCACTGTCATCCAATTGAACACAGGTTTGACAACTTTTTAGTCATTTATCAGATGCATTGACTCATTCTGCTGGAATAGCCCGAGGTTCATCGTTTATAATCATAGTTCGTGAACCTACAATCTATCGATTAACTACCAGATCATTGATTAATAACCCCCAGCACCCCCTTTGAAATGTCTAGTACACTCCCTAACCGATGTTTACACGTTATGGAGGAACATTACATTCATAGCTCCGTTTATAAAACACTCAGAAACTTGACAGATTCAATCATACGGAACACGTGGAACATGTGTGCGCGCGCCCGTCGCGACTCCAACGCGCGCACTTGTGGGAATAACGATGACGCAAATATTTAACGTTACCCCCAGAGAGATCCCTCCTTTAATTTACCACCAAAACGGTACATTAAATGACCTGCCCTTTCTAAAAATGTCTACTTGGTTGTTATACACTTGACTTTCGTTAAATGTTCGTTGAAAACACTGATATTTAAATGAGGGGGGAAAGAAAAGGCCGCGCGCGCAGGGCGGCACGCAGCTGGTGCGCTTTTTGTCTGTCAAACTACCTATGAATCTCCGTATAATCATCACAAAATGCCAAAAAAACGCTGCTCACCTCCCGCCGATGGCAACAACGCAGTATAACACGTTAATAAGCGCAGAGTTTCTTCTGACGGTGTGTAGAGACAACCAGCGCGTGCTGCTACTGCGGCGCGCACGAGACAGCACCGGTAGCAAAGATGGCGCCAGAGAGAGCGACGCTAAAGGCACGCGACAGGGGAGCCCTGACGTGATCAGAGCGCGCCAATGCCGGGCAAATGCGAACAGTGTTTGAATGTGTAAGATTATATTTGACCGTCTTTAAAGAAAATCTCCCCCAAACGTTCGCTAGTTGTGTGAACAGATGTAAGAAGACACAGCTCTGGGAGTGTTTCTGCCTGCCGGTGAGTAACTGTGGCTTTGTTTTGCTGTAAAGACGAAAGGTAGAATTAAACTAGGTTTTCATTAAACAACTACCGTATGTTGTTGTAATATTCAAATATATTCTTTATTTTGTAAATGTGTTTATTAAGGTTTAGGTATGTTTATCATGGCACTATGATATCTATCTATCTATCTATCTATCTATCTATCTATCTATCTATCTATCTATCTGTCTGTCTGTCTGTCTGTATATCTAACTATATGTCTGTCTGTCTGTCCTTTCATTCCGTCTGTCCATCTATTTCTCTCTCTCTCTCTCTGTGTGTGTGTGTGTGTGTGTTTGTCTGTCTGTCTGTCTGTGTGTGTGTTTGTCTGTCTGTGTGTGTGTGTGTGTGTGTGTGTGTGTGTTTGTCTGTCTCTCTGTCCGTCTATCCATCTATCTATCCATCCGTCTGTCTATCTGTCTGTCTATTTGTCTGTCTTTCTGTCTATCTATCCTTTTGTCTGTCTATCTATCCGTCTGTCTGTCTGTCTCTGTCTGTCTATCCGTCTGTCTGTCCATTCATTCTGTCTGTCCGTCTATTTTTCTGTCTTTCTGTCTATCTATCCTTCTGTCTGTCTATTTGTCTGTCTGTCTGTCTATCTATCCTTCTGTCTGTCTATTTGTCTGTCTGTCTGTCTATCTATCCGTCTGTCTGTCTGTCTATCTATCCTTCTGTCTGTCTATTTGTCTGTCTGTCTGTCTATCTATCCGTCTGTCTGTCTGTCCGTCTGTCTATCTATCCGTCTGTCTGTCTATTCGTCTGTCTGTCTGTCTATCTATCCGTCTGTCTGTCTATCCGTCTGTCTATCTATCCGTCTGTCTATTCGTCTGTCTGTCTGTCTATCCGTCTGTCTATCTATCCGTCTGTCTGTCTATCCGTCTGTCTATCTATCCGTCTGTCTGTGTGTGTGTCTGTCTGTCTGTCTCTCTGTCCGTCTATCCATCTGTCTGTCTATCTGTCTGTCTGTCTATTTGTCTGTCTTTCTGTCTATCTATCTATCTATCTATCTATCTATCTATCTATCTATCTATCTATCTATCTATCTATCTATCTATCTATCTATCTATCTATCTATCTATCTATCTATCTATCTATCTATCTATCTATCTGTCTATCCGTCTGTCTATCTATCCGTCTGTCTATCTATCCGTCTGTCTGTGTGTGTGTCTGTCTGTCTGTCTCTCTGTCCGTCTATCCATCTGTCTGTCTATCTGTCTGTCTGTCTATTTGTCTGTCTTTCTGTCTATCTATCTATCTATCTGTCTGTCTGTCCGTCCGTCCGTCCATCCGTCCGTCCGTCCGTCCGTCTGTCTATTTGTCTGTCTATCTATCTATCTATCTATCTATCTGTCTATCTGTCTGTCTATCTATCTATCTATCTATCTATCTATCTGTCTATCTGTCTGTCTGTCCGTCTATCTATCTATCTATCTATCTATCTATCTATCTATCTGTCTGTCTGTCTGTCCGTCCGTCCGTCCGTCCGTCCGTCCGTCTGTCTGTCTAAACATTTTTAAACATTTTCTTTAAAAAGAACACCATTGTATTTGCCATAGTTTTAGTGTTTTGGACATGGAGCATCTTTATGCTTTTTTTAAGTAAAAACTACACATTAATGTCAATATTAGTAATAAAATGTCTATAGCAATGGCACATGTGGGTGTTTTTTAATTCCATCCCTTTTGTTTGTCCTCATGTTCCCTCCTCAGTAACCATGGCAACCGCCACTAAAACCCCCCCAGGTGCCGACCCCAAGCAGCTGGAGCGCACGGGGACCGTCCGAGAGATCGGATCCCAAGCCGTGTGGTCGCTGTCCTCGTGCAAGCCAGGTGTGTGTGTGTGTGTGTGTGTGTCATTTATTCACCTGATTGATTAATACCTGTGTTCTGTTTTTCATTGAGTCATCCTCTTTCTGTGTGAAGGCTTTGGAGTCGACCAGCTGAGGGATGATAACCTGGAGACGTACTGGCAGTCCGATGGCTCTCAGCCACATCTAGTGAACATTCAGTTCAGGTAGAGCCAGAACGAGCCTCAAACAGCCGCGGTATGACCTGCATCAGGGTCGATTAATCTGCCATTACTTAGACAATATGTGACCCTGGAGCACAAAACCAGTCCTGCGTCTCATGGGTATATCTGTGGCAATAGCCAACCAGTGTTGGGCACGTCACTTTAAAAAAGTAATTAATTATAGTTACTAGTTACTTCTTACAAATAGTAACTGAGTTAGTAACAGTTACATCATTATAAAAGTAACTAATTACCAGGGAAAGTAACTACTGGGTTACATTTTTTTTTTTTCAAAACTTGGATGCCCCCAATATTAAATATGTTAAAGCTACACTGTGTGATATTTTCCCCCATCTAGCGGTGAAAAGGTATATGACCATCCAGTAAATATTAGTTTCTGTTCCTCCCAATTCCGATTTCGTTTTAACTCCTACGGTGGCTGATTTAGTCCAAGATTAACATGGCTTCCAGTTCGACCTCGTCCATTAGTGTTGATTTGCCTGTTGTGTTGCCGTCTTAATTCTCTTTTTCGCTTCCTTGGCGACTCTGTTACATCTCCTCGAGAATAAGAGTGATCCTCCATCAGCAACAGACTTTCAAAAAGGCTTTCAGGTTTTAATATAGCAGTCTCAAGCAATCCCCCTCTTTACATTCGACACGGTGCCATCGAGTGTTAAAACGCCAAAGGCGAAGCTTGAATTTACGGGTGTGTCCCTCTTTGGCTAATGTACTTTCAAGATGGAGGGGCAACATGGCGACCCCCATTCGAACCCCTTACCCGTATGTATTTTCAATGGCATATTATAAACTTACGAGAATACTTTATTACTTGAAAGAAGTAAATATACATTAATGAGCACATATATTTTTGAAAGAACTAAGTGTTTTTAGCTAAGAATAAACTAAAAAAGTTACACAGTGTAGCTTTAAGTGAATGAATTGGACACTAGATCGAATAAATTATTATTATAAAACATTGTACATTAATGTACACTATTGTAATGTTGCTGTGGGACAATGTGAGAGACACCTATCAAATTCAATACATTATTGTAAATATTTTCAGTAAACCTATAGTGTAAATATTGTGTAAATATTATCAGTACTACTCCTTTGGTAGTGGAGCTCACGTTATCACCTGGGTTTTTAGCCACTCATTTTGTGGCGGCATGTGATGATGTGAGGCGCTTCATTAGATTAGAATTACTTGCCACCATGTGGAGAAACTCTTTCTTCCTGGGCATAAGTTGCACGTTACATAAACATTGACCTTTCACCTCAACGAGGGAAAAGTAGCGCTTATACTTCCAGTTTGCGAAAGCTACCTTTGAAGTCGTTGGACTTGGTGTGTGTGACTGTGCATATGCGTGTGTGTTTGTGTATGTGTGTGAACTCAACCTATCAACCTCAACCTTGTCTCCCACCCACCAATCATCATCAGTTATGTGTACCAAAAACACACATGGCATGCACGCCCGCACGCACACACACACACACACACACACACACACACACACACACACACACACACACACACACACACACACACACACACACACACACACACACACACACACACACACCAACCAGAGAAAGAAAAACGTTGCAGGTCTGACTGACAGAGAGCCTGTTCGGATGAAAACCGCTTCAGTGAGCTCAATTATAGTAACGCCACATTTTTATTCTCAGTAACACTAACGGCGTTGTAACGGGAGAAACAGTAATCCGTTTGATTACTCGTTACTGAAAAAAATAATTCCGTTAGTAACGCCTTTTATCCATAACGCCGTTATTCCCATCACTGTAGCCAACAATACATGGATTTAAATTTTTATTTTATGCCAACAATCATGGATATTAAGGAAAGATCATGTTCCACACCGTAAATATATAAAAAATGTATTTTTAGTAGTAACTTACTACGGACTTACTTACTAAGGAGATTGTAACGTAGTTTGTTCGTATGGGAAGAAGGAGGCGGGAACCAGCGAACATTCAACAAGTTTAATAAAACAAATGCACACCAAATGAAAGTAAAAACGTCATCCCCTCACGGACGACTGCCGCGCACACACATAACAAAACATAAATAAAACACAACGCAAAATCCCAGGCCTGGTCCTCTCTCTCGTCCACCTCGCCACAGAGATGTTTTCAATATTTATATATTTTTTGCACCCTCAGAATCCAGATTTTTTAATAGTTGTATCTCAGCCAAATATTGTGCTATCATAACAAACCATACATCAATAAAAGCTTATTTATTCATATACTCTTATGACTGGTCCAGGGTCACATGTTGATACTATTGTTTACAGCTAATAAATGTGTTTGTGTGATTGACTGGTCGGCATAAATGCTGGTTCCCTTTTGGATCTGTTACAAAACTGTCAAGCAATTCAAAATGTTCTAATCAAATGTCACTGACATTTTAGAGACGCAATATTGACTGTTTTGTTCCGTTTCAGCAGCGAAAATAGTTCCAAACAAAGACACAACAGTGTGTAACTGAACGATTCAGCGTTTTGAATGAATCGGTTGAATCAAAGATTCAATGACCTATTCTTCTTGAATGAATCGACTCAATGACTCGATGACTACGACGGTCACCTGCTGCCACCTACTGGTGATTTAGTTTCATCTTTCCAACATTTCTTATTTGTATATTCAAACATATTTAAAAATAACATTGTTTAAAGCAGTTGTATATTTTTGTGTGTAAATTGTTTAATTTAATTGCTAACAGCCCTATAGTGTCTTATTCTTATTTTATTTCTAGATAAAAAAATAAACAAAAACTGATAGCTGAAGCATAGCCTATATTTATTAAGATTATGGAAAAAGTGCCCTTTATAAAAGCTAAAAATATCACATATGCAGATTTAAATATGTCAAAGCTGATTGAACACTGGTGAGAATATTGCTTCAGAATAAATTATATTTACAACAATTTTTTTACTCGGACAAGTGAATGACAGATTTACTTGTCCGAAAGACAACACGTGAACTGGCTTAATGTCGAGCTCTGAGGGAGTCATTGAATCATTCAATCATTCAAACGGCTGATTCATTCAGGAATGAAGTAAACGGCTCTCTTTATGAATGAGTCACTGAATCATTGATTCGCTCAAAACAGATTCATTCAGAAATGTTGCTGTGTGTTTCTTGGAGACAACACTTCTCTGTCTTTATAGGGAATATGTTCAAATACAATACTGACTTTTTGGAATATGTTGACAAAAACAGACAATATTGTGCCTAAAATACAACACAATATCAACTTCTTATTTATTGAACTGTTGTATAAAATCAATATCACATTTGCACTCGTGCTATTCAGGACAAAAGCAGCACTCGTGTGATATTGCTTGACTATATAATTTGATATAAACATGAGACAAAAACTCATAATATTAATTTTTGGCCCAATATCTTGAATTTTTGGGGATTATACCTGCATTCAATAGGCTTCATCACACAGTAAGTTGTTGCTCTGCTTCATGTTCGTCAGCATTTTTTAAAATCCGTTCATTTTAAAGGAATGGAAAAGTGGGAAATTATTATAAGTGTAGGTTTATTTATTTAGCACATATATTTCTAGTTAAGCACTTAAATGTTTAACTGATTACTTGGTTTGTGTGTGCACAATGTGCATGAAATACATTTTAAAGATACTTATCCAGTAATAATATAACTGTAAAGTTATGGTAATACACTCATCAAGAGATGTGGGACATTTTAAGAAAAGTAAAGTCACATTGGACTTTAAACAATTTTATTGCATATCATATTTGAAAGCATTATGCCTAACCACACACACACACACACACACACACACAAAATTACGCAATCTTTACATTCTTAGTAACTTAATTTGAGCAGAGAACTTATGTCTCGTCTTGGATTGAATTGTCAATGCTCTTTGATTGATTAAATATAAGTTAGAACAAGTCTGTAGTTAGGAAACTGACACTTAGACACTTTATATTAATAATAACTCTGACCTGAGATCAGTGCATACTGTGTGATGTTCAGAAAACAGTAAACTGGAACGTTTGCGAACGAGTATGCCTGAATAACTGCTTTAAAGTATGGGTTAGTAACTGCTTAAATGTGTCTCTGTTGCATCCTGTTAGGAGGAAGACCACTGTGAAGATGCTGTGTATTTATGCCGATTATAAATCTGATGAAAGCTACACTCCCAGCAAGATCTCGGTCCGAGTGGGAAACAACTTCCACAACCTGCAGGAGATCCGGGTAAGAGAGACGGATCACGAACACAACTGTTTTCTGCAGAGATGCTTATAGCTGAATTGAGCTCGTTTCATAATAGAGCACAACAGTCGGTTCCGGAGGTAAAAAACTACATTCAGTTTCTCCACAGGGAAATCCATCTTTAACGATAACTTATAGACTTTAAAGGTCCCGTTCTTTGTGTTTTTTTGAAGCTTTGATTGTGTTTACAGTGTGCAATATAACATGTGTTCATGTTTCGCGTGTAAAAAAACAGTATTTTTCACACAATTTACTCATCTGTACACCGCTGTTTTCACTGTCCTAAAAACGGGCTGATGAGTTCCTTGTTCTATGAAGTCCCTCCTTCAGAAATACGTAACGAGTTCTGATTGTGCCAGCGGATCCTGTGTTGTGATTCGACAGCAGCTTAGCGAACGTTGCACGGAAAGGTCACGCCTCTTAACGGGAGATGTATGCGCTCAATGATCTCTACAGCGTCCCTGGGAAAGCCAAACAAAGGTGATTTGACTCCGGGATGAAAATAACAGCGTCTCGACGACATGGCGACAAACACACTCAAACGCAACACTTCCTTTTCTCCACGCGACACTTCCTCTTCTCCACGTGGGACAGCAACAAGACCACGCCCCCTTTTTTCACGTATTCTTGTGGGCGGAGGTTAGTCTGTTCTACTGCTCTACTGTCGTCATTTATGAAGGAAGTACCAGGATGTAGTCGAAGCCGGCCGTTCGCTGTAGGCTTTGAAAGGGAACTTCTGTTAAATAAAATATCTCGCTTGGTATTGAACTTTGAGCTTTATAATTTTACAGGTATTATTTATGCTCTAACAGCAACATTACACACTAACTAAAGTTTGAACAATGGGATCACGAAGAACGGGACCTTTAAAGACAGCCTTACTGTGAGCTAAGAGGTTGTTAATCGATAGTATTTGCATCTGTCGAAGCCTGCATTATATCAATTTAGTTTTAAAATAATCATGTTTAACAGCGTAATTTACTGTAAAATTCTGCTGTTAAACTGTGAAAAACTACATTACCCACAATGCTGTACAGAAAATTCCACCAATCAGAATCAAGCCGAGCGTGCCAACTCCCATGAAGCACTGCAAATTATGTAATCAAGTCGATCTCTCTCTATGCTCTCAAAAACTGTATTTGAATATATATGCATTATTTTGCACTAATATTAGTGCTGGGCAAATTAACGCGGTAATGCGGGCGATTAATTTTTTAATTTTAATGCATTTAAAATATTTAACGCTGCGTTCGTTTTTAAATCAATTTTTGCCTTGCGTTACGTTATATGATGATCATGTAAATACTTTTAAAACATCTAAGTGCGACAAGAAAAGAATGCGCTGTATGTCAGTAGCCGCGTTTCCATTACCCTTCAAATTGCGCAAATTGAAATTGCGAATTGAAAATACGCCCAATGGAAACGCGACAATTTCGCAAAAACTCCCATATATCGCAAAAAGGTTTTTACGCTCGCATGAGGTGGTTTTTCAGGCAATTCGAAAAAGGAAATTTTCGCAAAACTGCAATGGAAACCCACATCCCACAATCCATTCCCGACGATCTTGGTTTTCTTCTTGTTTATTAAATATACAGCCAAATAGTTGATTAAACATTGATCAAAATTAAAATACAATTTATACAAAACAAAATTAATTTTAAAGAAAGACTTTCTAGAAAACACAATTCAATGAAATGCTCAATCCATGTCCCCAGACATATGCACATCTGATTATGTGCCTTACTCATGCTGCTCACTTTTCATAATCAACATATGAAATTAAAAGATTATAATATTTAGACATATTGAACTATATGAAACTAAATAGGAAACATTTTCTTTAACCCTCTGTCCGACGAAGTCATCGTCGCCTTCTGATGGATTTTTTCCTTATTCCAGCGCAAACAACTCACAATACTCCGTCATTTTTAGGCATACAGATAGGCTAAGTGCAAGACGTAATTATAAACAGTAAACTGTCTACTTTTATTTGTGTACACTCAATAACAGCAAAGGCCGTGGACTGATTATTTTGCACTCCACTCCAAACGCTGTCTTCATTTCAAAAATATATTTTGTTTATTAAACGCAAAGTTTTTAATTTCAAAAGCATTTCTAAATTCAGTTTATATTTACAACAAACGAAATTCCAAGCCAAAATAACGAAATGGTAAAAAAAAAACCTTTGAGTTACACCATGCAAATTCAAACTTTTCCATCGTCTTTGTATGTGGCAATGCATCACAATAACCTGGTGTATGTAAAAGTCGATCATTCTTTACAGATGATGGTATGTTTGGACAGAAGACGAGTTCTTTATTAAACTCATAAAAAACAATAGAATAAAAAATGCCACAATTTATCATAACACGCAAGTATAAGGTGCTTTCCTTGCCATCAATGCTTGGATAACACACACGTCTCATTAATAATAATGGCGTGCGGTGGCTGGGATATACATCATATATACAACATATGTAGCATGATTTTTGGAATGATTTATCATGAGAGGAAAAAAATGGTTTTAGTCGCATAACATCAGTTCATGGAAACGCCATCAGTTCGCAATATTTTTTTATCGACTTCTAGAAAATATCGCAAACGTTTTGCGCAAAAACCGTAATGGAAACGCGGCTAGTGTTGTGTGTGTGTGTGTGTCTGTGTGGCTGCGTCTCAATCAGATCCTTGTGCACACATCACTTTTGAACAAACAATAACAACAACACTGAGAATGTTGCCAAAATGTCAGTATTCTCATAATAGGGTCTTAAATGAACTTAAGATGTTAAGGAAATTAATGCGTCAGATCCGCGTCATGTTCGGCAGCCGCCGATCTTAAAGTGACAGCAGCAGTGATGATGTCTGTCATTAATGCTCATCAAAGAACAACGGGAACAGAGGAAAGATGATTTATCTATAATTCATTTATTATTTATGCAGTTAAGAAAGGTGTTTGATAACTATTACATTTCTGTATATGTCTAACAGGGAAGGCCACAGGTAACATTTATTATAATGGGTTTATGTAAAGATTGTTTTAAGTTCACTTAAATTAAAAATAGTTTTTTTTAAAGCCTAATAAATGTTGAAATTGGCATCTTTCAGTTATACTGTAATGTAACGTCATGTTTCATAGAGACATTATTATCAGTGATACTGGCCTTCATTCATAAAAACATGCCATTACAACACACATTTAAAATATGCCGTCTTTAAGTTGTTTCTACATTAATTTGGAGAGAAACTGAAATTAATACAATGTCAAAATATTAACAACTCCCAAAATATTAAAACCTTGCGATTAATCCCGATTAATAACAGAAAACAATTTTTTATCTTATAAAAGATAAATATTTTTTTATCGATTCGCAGCACTAGTATATATAAATCTCAACATTTTCCACCTTCCTTCCCTTTTTTAATTATGTTGGCTTGATCATTCATGGTAACAATGTGTTAAAAAATGCTAGCAACATGCTTATTCATGTTAACAACATGATGATTCATGTTAGCAATGTGTTAAATCATGTTAACAAGGTGTTAAATCGTTTTAGCAATATGTTAAATCATGCTAACAACATGTTAAAACCTGTTAACAATGTCTTAAATCATGCTAGCAAACTTGTTAATCATGTTAGCAAAATGTTAATCATGTTAGCAACATGTTAAAACATGGTAGCAATGTTAAAACATGTTAATAATGCTAGAAAAATGTAAAAAAAAATGCTAGCAACATGCTAAATCATGTTAGCAACAGGTTAAAAAAAAAACTAGCAACATGTTAAAGGACAACTCCGGTGAAAAATGAGCATAGGGGTAATTAACACATGGTTACCGAGTAGATTGTTCTCTGGGATGCATTTTCATGAAAATCGAATGTAAAGAACAGATTAGCTTATAACGCTAGTCTATGGGGTATATAATAAGTAAAATTAAATCACTAGTTAATACCACTAACAAGGCTCAAAATAGCCTCACACTAACACTGTAGCATAATGAGGGTCCCTACATGCAAACCGAAGCATTGAGAACTTTACAACGTGTTTGCAATGTGTTAAATCATGTTAGCATATGCTAATAATGCTAGAAAACTGTTAAAACATGTTAGCAATATGCTAATAATGCTAGAAAACTGTTAAAACATGTTAGCAATATGCTAATAATGCTAGAAAACTGTTAAAACATGTTAGCAACATGGTAATCATGCTAGCAACATGCTAAAGCATGTTAACAAAATATTAAATCATGTTAGCATGCAAATAAAACATGTTACAAATGCTAATAAAACTTTCTCTGAGTAAAACCTTCAAACTGTTCAAAGGTATTTTAAACTTTAAGGCTTGGCTCTGTCAAGCCAACATCAAAGTTTGTCATCAAACTTTACTCATCTAGTTCGATGATGCTGTTCGCAATGCTTCATGGGATTGTAGTTCTTTCCCTCACTAAAGCCAAACACAGTCTTGTATTTTTGTTTTGCTTCAAATCAAAGTTTTTACATTTACATTTAGTCATTTAGCAGACGCTTTTATCCAAAGCGACAAATGAGAGCAATAGAAAAATGAAGGTATTTCTAATGTTACGATTCACCTCTTGGCTGATTGGTTTGGTTCGTGGCTTATAACGCTTTAACAAAGACTTTTGAAAACCCTTTGGGAGAAATGAAAAAGTAGTTCTGGGACCAATGTCACTGAGAAAGCAGGTGAGCACTAATGACTCTACAGATGAACATTACAGTTATTGAACTGAACCAACACTGAACTAATTACACTATTGCCTTTTTTTAGAGCCGATTTATTTCTGAAATTGAATTAGTCTCATATTTAATTAAGTGTATCATTGAGTGTGTGTGTGTGTGTGTGTGTGTGAGCAGCAGCTGGAGATGGTGGAGCCCAGCGGATGGATTCACATTCCTCTATTGGATCTGGTGAACAATCCCATCAGGACCTTCATGATCCAGATCGCCGTGTTGGCAAACCACCAGAACGGGCGAGACACGCACATGCGGCAGATCAAAGTCTACACGCCCGTGGAGGAGAGCTCCATCGGCAAGTTCCCACGATGCACCACTGTAGACTTCATGATGTACCGCACCATCAGATGACTGGAAAACGGATGGACTGAGGTGCCTTCTCACAAGACTCGTTCAAGAATCAAATGGTTTCAGATGTTTTAAAAATGTGCTGAGGTGTGTTTTGTACAAAAAAAAAACAAGTTCAAAGTTCAATTTATGTTCATGTACAAGAAATAAATGTTTGAAATTATGAAAGCAGCTTGTATTTCTTATCCAATGTGAATGTCTCAGTTGAGCATTATTTATATTCGCTACATTTCACTGTGGATTCTCTGGTAAATCAGTTGTGCAGGCTTTGCAAACAGATTTTATGATATGGACTCGACAGTAATGAAACCATAGATATACTGTACATAATAAAGGCTAGATGTCTCGTCTGCGCTGCTGGCCAATGGAGGTCGACGTCCGCACCTGGCGGCCATCTTGTCACAGTCAGCTCGCTCACTCATAACATTGTTTTCATGGGTGCTTGCACTTTTTAAATAACCATAACTTGCTTGATTTTCAAACCGATTTTCAAACTGTTTGGTTTGTTATAAACGTCAGAGATGTAGTTATGACACTGCATACTTATGAAGAATTACTTATAATTTGTTCAAGTTTCCAAAATTATAGCCATGTTAATAACGTTTGTAAGAAACCAAACCATTTGTAAATCCGTCAAGATTTCAGCGAGATAAAAGTATTTGTGTTCAGATCACTCACCTTACATCAGACACCACAGACTGTGACAAGATGGCCGCCGATGATGACGTTAGAGACTCCGCCGTAAGACATCTAGCCTTTATTATGTATACCTAAGAATGAAACTGCATTTAAAGTGCTCCTGTTTCCACTGATCATCCTTGAGATGTTTCAACAACTTGATTGGAGTCCACCTGTGGTAAATTCAGTTGTTTGGATAGATTGGAAAGGCACACACACGTCTATTAGGGGTGTGCACGAATATTCAATCTTTTAGATTAGATTAGATTCAACTTTATTGTCATTACACAAGTACAAGTACAAGGCAACGAAATGCAGTTTAGGTCTAACCAGAAGTGCAATAGCAGCAAGTGCAGGATATACAATGGTTGCATAAGTGCAGGACATGGAAATGTACTGAATATATATAAATATGTATAAATAGAGAGATGGTTATTACTATAAACAGAACTGAATTTACAGGTGAATATATACAGTGAATAAATATACGGATGGCTATTACTTTAAACAGAATTTACAAGTGAATATGTCCTATGAATATAATATACAGATGGCTATTACTTTAAACAGAATTTTACAGATAGAGGTATACAATAATATGTTAGGCTAATATGAGGAATAGCAGTGGATTAAGGTAGTGCAATAAATTATGGACAGAGCTATCCGAAAGAAAGTGTAAAAGTGCAGTGGAAAGTGGTTGCATATTACAGTTAGAAGTACGGTGCAAAATGCAAATGTAAACAGTTGGTACTGTGAATACAGTCGGCAGTGCAAATGAGCATACCGGTAATCCAGTTAAGATATGGTGGTGCAAAAAACATAAGTAAACAGTTGTTACTGTAATAAACAGTCGGTAGTGCAAATAACAAAGTGAAGGCAGATGTGAGGTAGGAGAGTTTGCAGTTTATGAGGGAGTGGATCAACGGGGGTTTGAGTTCAGTAAAGAGACAGCTCTGGGGAAAAAACTGTTTTTAAGTCTGCTGGTCCTGGTCCGGAGGATCCTGAAACACCTGGCAGAGGGCAGGAGAGAAAACAGTCTGTGGGCTAGGTGAGAGGAGTCCTTGAGGATGCTGCGAGCTCGATGCAGACAGCGTTTCCTCTGGATGTGCTCGATGGCAGGTAGTGGAGTCCCTGTGATGCTCTGGGCAGTTTTCACCACCCGCTGCAGTGCCTTGCACTCCGCAACAGAGCAGCTCCCATACCATACTGCCACACAGTTGGTCAGGATGCTTTCTATTGCGCAGCGGTAGAAGTTCACCAGGATAGCCGAAGAGAGCTGATTCTTCCTCAGTGTCCTCAGGAAGAAGAGGCGCTGGTGAGCCTTCTTGACCAGGCTGGAGGTGTTGGTCGTCCACGACATGTCCGCCGAGATGTGGATCCCCAGGAACTTGAAACTGGAGACACGCTCAACAGCCATTCCATTGATGTGGATGGTGTCGTGTGTGCCTCTTGACTCCTTCCTGAAGTCCACGATGAGCTCCTTCGTTTTGGTGGTGTTGAGGAGCAGGTTATTTTCAGTGCACCATGTGGCCAAGTGCTGGATCTCCTCCCTGTAGGCAGTCTCATCGTTGTTGCTGATGAGCCCAATCACCGTAGTGTCGTCCGCAAACTTGACGATGGAATTAGATCCATACACAGGCTTGCAGTCGGAGGTGAAGAGGGAGTAGAGAAACGGACTTAGCACACGGCCCTGTGGTACACCAGTGTTGAGTGTGATGGACGTGGAGCAGGTGGATCCTGATCGAACATTCTGGGGTCTGTCAGTTAGGAAGTCCAAAATCCAGTTACACATTGAAGTGTTGATGCCCAGGTCTCCAAGTTTGGCAATTAACTTGGATGGGATGACAGTGTTGAATGCTGAGCTGAAGTCAACAAACAGCATGCGTGCATAGGTGTTTTTACTGTCCAGATGGGTGAGCACAGAGTGCAGTGCCATGGAAACTGCATCCTCTGTGCTCCTATTGCTGCGATAGGCAAACTGGTGTGAGTCCAATGTGGATGGTATAGAGTCTTTTAGGTGATCCAGGACCAGCTGCTCAAAGCACTTCATAACGATGGGTGTGAGTGCTACAGGGCGGTAGTCATTAGGGCACCTCGGGCTGGAGTGTTTCGGCACTGGCACAATGGAAGTGCGTTTAAAGCATGATGGTACAGCTGCTTGGGCAAGAGACAGGTTGAAAATGTCTGTAAAAACCCCAGCGAGCTGCTCCGCACATGCCCTGAGAACACGTCCAGGGATGTTGTCTGGTCCAGCAGCCTTGTGCGCGCTGATCCGGCTCAGTGCCTTGCAGACATCTGTGGAGGAGAGTGTGATTGGTAGGTGGTCAGCTGAGGGTTTGAGCTTGGTGGCAGTTTATCTTCTTTCAAAGCGAGCATAAAAGTGATTTAGCTCGTTCAGGAAGTTGACATCAGTGGCTGCGGGGGTGGACCGGGTGGGTTTGTAATCACTGATGGCCTGAATGCCCTGCCACATGCGTTGAGGGTCAGAGTTGGAAAAGTGTCCCTCTATCTTTAGCTTGTAGCAGTGCTTGGCCTTTTTGATGCCCCTCTTCAGGTTTGCTCTGGATGCGCTGTAGGCTTGTGCATCTCCTGATCTGAAGGCAGTATTGCGTGACTTCAGCAGGAGTCGTACTTCCCTGTTCATCCAAGGCTTCTGATTTGGGTATGTGGTGATCTGTTTCTGGGTTGTAACACTGTCAATGGTGGTATTGATATGATCCAATACTGAGGAGGTGTAGGAGTCAATGTCCGTGTGAGCGCCACTGGTGGCTTGAGAAGCAAACATACTCCAGTCTGTGTTTAAAAACCTTTCCTGGAGTGTGGAGTCTGCCCCCGCAGGCCACACCTTGATTGTCTTCATTGATGGCTTCACACGGTTGATGAGGGGTGCATATTTTGGTGTGAGGAACAAAGAGATGTGGTCTGACTGTCCCAGGTGGGGGAGGACGTAACGTAAGCAACGTAAGCTCCGGCCATGTTTGTGTAAACATGATCTAAGGTTTTGTTTCCTCTGGTGTGGCAGGAAACATGCTGGTGAAACTTGGGTAGCACTGACTTTAAGTTTGAGTGATTAAAGTCACCTGCAACAATAAACGCAGCTTCCGGGTGATCAGTCTGTTGTTTACTGATGGCTGCGTGAAGTTCTTTCATAGCAAGCTTAGCATCAGCATCCGGTGGGATATAAGCAGCAGTGATAATGGTTGAAGTGAACTCCCGCGGGAGATAAAACGGTCTACATTTAACCATGAGAAACTCAAGGTTAGCTGAACAATGACTCCCAACAATAGCAGAGTTTGTGCACCAAGCTTTGTTAATGTAAATGCACAATCCACCACCTCTGCTCTTCCCGGAGCCATCTAATGTTCTATCTGCCCGGAGTGTCCCGTAGCGTAGCGTCCCGCTAGCTCGATAGCGGTGTCCGGTATTCCGCTGTTTAACCAGGTTTCCGTGAATATTAGGACGTTACAGTTTAAAAGTTTCTTACTGTGTGTGATGCTGAGTCGAATCTCCTCCATTTTGTTCAATAGCGATCGTACATTGGCAAGGAAAATGCTGGGTAAAGAGAGTCGGTGGTTGATAGCATTAGCTTAGCTCGCAGACCTCCACGCTTCCCCCGCCTTTGTTTACGATCTCTCTTCCGCCTTCTTGCACTTCCGCCCGGCCGGGTAGAGTGCAGAGCCACGGGTGTTCTAGCGATCTCAGGAAGGAGTTGTAGATTGTCCATAAAACTGTCGGAAATTCGCAAACCAATATCCAAAAGCTCAGCGCGGGTGTACGTTGTAAAGGCACAACTGTTCTGTACGAACAGACCCGAGAAGAACAGGAAAAATACCGCAAAATTGCAGAATCTGGAGAGACGCTGAGCCTCGCGATCTACTCGCGCCGCCATCTTGGCCATATCGTACATTACGTACATTACTCCAATACATTAAATATTCAAGACATCACTAACAGGTTCAGTAGACTATAATGAATATATAGGCTAATATAGGTCATATATTTAGTGAAAAAGTAGATTTTCCTAGTGAACTAACAGCTGTGGACACTGAATGACTTCTGAGGTAAATGTGATGCTGCATGACATTGTTTACAAGCTGTTTTATTGACGTCTTTCCGCCATTGAAACACCGATTGAGCGATTACACAACATGTGATATGTTTCAGTAAGTTGTAATGTATCCTCAACACACCTTCTGATGTTAATTCATGTTTATTCTTTGACTATGCTGAGATGATTGCATTCACTCGCTCGCGCTTCCGCTTGAACTGACGTGCCTGAACAGTGATCTGTCACGAGTGTTAAAGAGCATCAAAATGTCATTTATCACTCAAATTTCATTACAAAATGGACTGAATACTTAATATGTTTGTGTAGGAACTCGGATTGAAGTGTGTAAAACAAGCCGACTGTTAAAGATTGCCATCATACTGTTCGGTACACACGTGCACCATACCGGAAGTCCTGTACCGAAACGGTTCGGTACGAATACATTTGCCGTTACACCCCTAATTAGTAAATGTTGAAATTAACATTATCTAAGATTAATAATTGTTTAAAGTATTATTCATTCTAAGTTCATGTTAAATGAAGTAGTTAACTAATTAAACGTTATTGTAAAGCGTTACCCAAAGTTTTGAATCTTAGTGTTGTACATGGAATGATACTTTTCTTTACATTTTGTTTGTATTAATTCATGTGTTGTGTGTGTGAGGTACTGTGTGTTTGCTTCTCTGTGTGTACTGGTAATCCCTACGTTATTGGGACCAATTGACCCCACAAGTATAGTAATACCAGTAAATCTTGACCTTGTATATATATATATATATATATATATATATATATATATATATATATATGTATGAGTAGCCTAAATGAGTAGATTTATATTTCATATATTCATATTTAATTATGTTAGCTTGTCAAAGATCTACTAGCTTCTTCATCATGATTAATTCATGCTAACACGTTAAATCATGTTAGTAACATGCTAATTCTAGTCAACAACATGTGAATTCATGTTAGCAGCGTGTTAATTAATGTTGGCAACATGCTAAATCATGCTAGCAGCATGTTAAAATGTGTTAACAATGTTAAAATATGCTAGCAATGTGTTAAATCATCTTAGCAACATGTTAATGATGCTAGCGACATGCTAAAACATGCTAATATAGTAAAACCTTAAAACTTCAAGCAGTTCAAAGTTATTTTAAACTTTCATACCTGGCTTTGTCAAGCCGTCATCAAACTTTACTCATCTAGTTTGATTATGCTGTTCGCAATGCGTCATGGGATTGTAGTTATTTTCCTCACTAAAGCCGATAAGTACATTGTTTTTTTGTTTGTTTTTTCAGATTTTCAAAAACTTTTTTGCTTTAAATCAGAGTTTATAATGTCACGATTCACCTAAAAATAAATGTTTGTTTGAAAATCAAACAATTTCCTTGATGCTGTATTACAGCAGGATGGTTTTGCTTGTATTATTCATCTGTGAAACACACAAATTGATCACTGACTCAGCTGCACACTTCAATGTGACTAATTGGCTTTTTTAACGCAACTTTGCGGAGACATGCACAGGTTTTTATTGGCCTCTTATGAAGGAGCTCCGCTGTGATAGCAGTTCCGAATTGTGCCTCCTTGGGAAGCTGTCTCGAGCGTAAGGTGTAGTAGGTCTGCTCTCTCTTTAGAGAGTCATTATGCAGAGGCCTCCGTCCTTGAAGCTCGGGCAGGCAGGGGTGCCAATTTTTTAGGCTCTCTGCAAAGCTCCTTGGCTGCTGCTTGGGTTCTGGGGTGTTGCTATGCTTCCTCTCGCTTGGAGCGTCATCCTTCTGAGGTCTCTGTTTCCTAGAGCTCCACTGAGATATCAGTTCTGAGTTGTTAGGCTCTCTAACAGTGCTAGAGCTAGTTCAGAGCCAGAGCTAGTCCTAGTTCATAGTTGGTTCAACTGAGGAGCCTTCTAAGAACTGTTTGCTTTTCCACATGCTGAGAGTCACAACAGAGCCATGTCTTGCGTCACTGTATACGTCTCATCTTTCTCAGCAACGCTAGCGAGGCAGCGGCTGTGTTGCCAAGTCCACGGTTTTCCGGCGGAATTGGACTACTTCATCACTGTTGCCACGGGCTGTTTTTCATGTTTGCGGGTTGAAGCGACCCCAATTATGTGATATTTACCCCCGGGAATGTGAATTTTAGTAGGCAACCATGCCAAAAAAACACATATTTTACCCCCAAATGTGATTTTTACCGGGGAAGCCCCCCTGAAACGCGATTGGGCTTGTTTTGAGTCGCAATTGGGCGGATTTTTTTGTGAAAACCTGGCAACCCTGGGCAGCAGGAAACACAAACACACCAGGCTTGTTCGAAATGCATCGGCGCTGCGCAGATCAATCCACGTATGATATAAAAAAAAAACGCATGAGTGAATCAAAAGCATAAGGAGTCGTGTGCTCTCGCTGGAGTCGTTATCATACGGCGATCGGTCTCTGCACAGCACCGCTGCCAACAAGCCTTCCATCAACAATGCAAACTTTGCGTTACTACTGATTCACATGGCTTTACGATCCTACATCGGCATCAAAACACAACGAAAACACAGCGAATCCAACGCATTCATGCAGTTCGCCGTAATTTGTATAGACGGAGAATACAAACAAGCAGCAGCTGTTAGCTCCATTAGCTGCTGTTTCAACAATGGCGGATCTCAAGTCTGTGTTGGTCTTGTTGACCCCGTCCCCAGCGCCTGACATAATCGGTTCTTACTTCTAGCCCTGTTCTAGCCCAGCAATGTTTTGGTGCTACTTAAGAACCACTTTTCCTGGCTCGGAGCTGGGGCTTTGGGTGTGGAAACACAAAGAACCGATTTGAAACTAGGCTCTGGCTCCGAACTAGCTCTAGCACTGCCTTGGTGGAAAAGGGGTATGTGAGCCTCCATGGGAAGCGTTCTCGAGCGTAGAGCGTAGTAGGTCTTCTCTCTCTTTAGAGAGTTATTATGCAGAGGCCTCCGTCCTTAGAGTTTGGCCAGGCAGTGGTGTCAAGTTGTGAGCATCTTTGGCTACTGCCTTTACAGAGGAGTGAGACTGAGGCCTTCACTCCTCAGAGCTCGTCATGGGCAGCAGTATTAAGTTGCGAGGTGCTCTGTCCGCCTCCTTGATGGCTTTTCTTAGTGTTGGGCATAGTAGGACTCCTCTCTCTTTAGAGAGTAGTCATGCCGAGGCCTCTGTCCTTAGAGTTTGACTAGGCAAGTAGTGCTAAATTGTTAGGCTCTCTTGAGCCTGTTTTGCTACTTCCTTTAATTTGAGCATTGCTAGGCCTCCTCTAGCTGTAGAGAGTCGTCTTTGGAGGCCTCCACTCCTCAGATCTACTCCTGAATATCAATTCCGAGTTGTAGGCTCTCTGTGAGACTCCTTGAAATCTGTCCTGAGCGTGGAATGTAGTTAGGCCTCCTCTCGCTTTAGAGAGTCCTCATGCTAAGGCCTCCGTTCTCAGAGCCAGATTATGGAGTAGCAATGAGTTGTCGGTTCTCTATGCAAGCCTCCTTTGATTCCCCTTGGGTTGGGAGTGTTTTAGCCATTTTTGGCCATCCGCTCCCCTGAGCTCCACCTGTATTACTGATAAGGCTGCTATGTAGCCTTCTAGGTACTTCTTGTACTACTAAGAATCTGTCATCTGTGTTCAACTAGGGACCAAGGTGTTTGTGTGAGCCTCCTTGGGTACTGCTTGTAAAAGTGAGCATTATTAGGCCTCCTCTCGCTATAGAGAGTCATCCTGCTGAGGCCTATGCTCCCCTGAGCGAGGACCTTTGTCCTTATAACTCGGGCAGGGAGTAGGCCAGGTTGTTTAGGCTCTTTGTCAGCTTCCTTGGTTACTGACCTTAGTGTGGAGTGTTGCTAGACCTTTCATGCCACCATCTAAATATAATGCCATAGATCTAAATAAAATGCTATTATCAACACTTTCCACGATTAGTTTACCTTGAGAGCTGTAATAGTAAAAAACATGCTAAAGGTTTTAGAGGGAGTTCGAGAGAGATGTTAGCCAATCACAGCAGTGCCTGGGCATTTACGCTGAAGTCTCATTTACATTTACATTTACATTTAGTCATTTAGCAGACGCTTTTATCCAAAGCGACTTACAAATGAGAGCAATAGAAGCAACTAGAACAGTCAAAGGCTACAGTATGCAAGTGCTGTAACAAGTCTCAGTTAATCTAACACAGGACAATTTTTTTTTTTTTTTTTTTAATAAATTAGACAGACAAAAAATGAATAGAATGTTAAGTGCTATTCTTGATTGGTCAGGTGCTGCTGGAAAAGACGTGTCTTTAGCTGTTTTTTGAAAATGGCTACAGACTCGGCTGCTCGAATTGAGATAGGTAGGTCATTCCACCAGGTGGGGGCAGTCCAGGAAAAGGTCCGTGAGAGTGATTTCATGCCTCTTTGGTATGGCACCACAAGGCGTCGTTCACTGGCAGAACGTAAGCTCCTGGAGGGTGTGTAAGTCTGAACAAGCGAGTTTAGGTACATTGGTGCAGAGCCAATGGTTGCTTTGTAGGCGAGCACCAGTGTCTTGAATTTGATGCGAGCGGCTATTGGCAGCCAGTGGAGATTGATGAAGAGAGGCGTGACGTGCGCTCTCTTCGGCTCGTTAAAGATCACCCTCGCCGCTGCATTCTGGATCAGCTGCAAGGGTTTGATAGTGCATGCCGGAAGGCCTGCTAGAAGAGCATTACAGTAGTCCAGTCTGGAGAGAACAAGAGCTTGGACCAAGAGTTGAGTGGCCTGCTCTGATAGGAAGGGTCTAATCTTCCTGATGTTATATAATGCAAATCTGCAGGACCGGGTTGTTGCAGTGATGTGGTCAGTGAATTTTAGCTGATCATCAATCACAACTCCAAGGTTCCTGGCTGTCCTGGACGGAGTTATGGTTGATGATCCTAGCTGAATGGAGAGATTATGATGAAGTGCTGGGTTGGCTGAGACCACAAGCAGTTCTGTCTTCGCAAGGTTGAGTTTCACAGCAGCCAATCACAGCAGTGGGCGTTTACACTGGTCTTACAGCAGCCAATCACAGCAGTGGGTGTTTACACTGGTCTTACAGCAGCCAATCACAGCAGTGGGCGTTTACACTGGTCTTACAGCAGCCAATCGCAGCAGTGGGTGTTTACACTGGTCTTACAGCAGCCAATCACAGCAGTGGGCGTTTACACTTGTCTTACAGCAGCCAATCACAGCAGTGGGCGTTTACACTTGTCTTACAGCAGCCGATCACAGCAGTGGGCGTTTACACTGGTCTTACAGCAGCCAATCTTTACACTGGTCTTACAGCAGCCAATCACAGCAGTGGGCATTTACACTCAAGTATCACAGCGGCCAATCACAGTAGACGCCCACTACTGTGATTGGCCGCTGTGATACTTGATACTTACACTGAAATCTCACAGATACGCCCATTCAAACAAATCAAGAGGCTAAAATCAGGGTAGGAAAAATCCCTTTTATTTCTAAATTATGACAAATTTTTATGCAAAAATCATACTGTAACATAGTTTGTTCGTATGGGAAGAAGGAGGCGGGAACCGGCGAACATTCAAGAACGGACGACTGCCGCGCACATACATAAATAAAACACAACTTAAAATCCAAGCCTGGTCCTCTCTCATCTTGCACTGTCGTCTTTTATAATCCCGTCACTCATCCGTGAGAAGAGCCCGGTGTGGCACGCAGCTGGCGCTCATCACTCGCCACCGGCCCGTTCTCACGGTCCCTCGCCTTGCCACATACCCCCAACGCCCTTCGCAGGCCGGGGGGCACTCCTTCGGGGGGCTGATCATGGCGGCCGCGGTACCTGGGGGTAAGGACAGAGAGGCGAGAGAAAGAAAAAAAATCTGGCCCCATTCCCAGACACACTGGCCCCATTCCCAGACACACCCAGACACGTTCCTCAGTCAGCCGAAAGGCTCTTCCTCGCGGTGCCATGCGATGGTAGACGGTTCGATACTCCTCCACCCCCTGGCGGCCGGCGGTGGCTCCTCCTATTGAGGGAGCCGGCAGCGAGTCCCGCGCTCCCTGCTCCTCCCCTAAACGGCGGACGGCAGCCACCCCACCTCGACCCAGGGGCACAGCAGCGAGCTCTCCGTCCCACCGGATCTTCACTCGCTCCAGCACCACCGCCTCGGGCAGCCACTCGCGGTCTTCTCTCTTCCGCGCTGCCCGACCTCCTCAGCACCGCGATCCCTTCAGCAGCGAGGGCTCTTCGACAGCATGTCCCTCCTTCCTCCCGGGCTTTGGCAACTTGAATAATGTTAACAATAAGAATAACTGCCATGTTATGAAATATTAGACTTTTTAACATTTATTTTTTGCTACTTTTAAAATGGCTTAATACATTTGTATTGTTTTTTACATTTGTACAAAACCCAGCAATCACAGATTTCACTGTGAAACATGTTTAAAGTTTCTTTCATGTTTCATGTTCCTCATGAAATCAAAATCTACCTTATTTACTATGTTAGCAAACATTACAGGTATTAGGGTGAACAATTAATCCATGCAATTTAATACACAGAAAAAAATGGTTTGCCGTGGTAATCTTTAATCAAACTCTGAAAAGTAACTTCCGGTCTGGAAGGGCGTTCCCTTTCCGATAATGACTGTGTGACGGCTCTGGGTTTGAATATCCTGAACCACTCCCCTCCAACCGTTAGTCTGCTATGAGCGAGAGATGGAGAGGAGGAGCGCTGAAGTAAAACCCTTCCCTCTATTAAATATTCTGTTTCAATTGGAAATGAGTCACAGCACTGAAATGAAATCAGTTGCAACTTCAGGTTCACTGGGAAGGTCAGTAAAGACTTGAGTGAACAGATGAACAGGAAGCTTCATCAAACAACAGCATTTCTTTTCAGAAAATCAACGACCAGATCTGATATATTCACTCACAGGTAAGTGATGTAAAATAAGAGCTAGTTCAGTTTGGTAGCATCAGATTGTTGGTAAAAGTAGCTACTGTGTCTTTTTGGCAGTTTGATTATTTGTGGTCATGTCACACTTTAGAGACTTTAGAAACAGGAAATACTTGAAATGGTGACAAAATGAACAAATGAATAATGAATAAGTCCATTTAACAAAAATGACACCTGGGCCCGTATTTATAAAGATTCTAAGAGTCCTCTCAGAAAACTTCTAATTTAGCTTAAAAACTTTTACGTAGGAGTCTTAGTTTAAGAGCTATTCCTGGGGGTAAGGACAGAGAGGCGAGAGAAAGAAAAAAAATCTGGCCCCATTCCCAGACACACTGGCCCCATTCCCAGACACACCCAGACACGTTCCTCAGTCAGCCGAAAGGCTCTTCCTCGCAGTGCCATGCGATGGTAGACGGTTCGATACTCCTCCACCCCCTGGCGGCCGGCGGTGGCTCCTCCTATTGAGGGAGCCGGCAGCGAGTCCCGCGCTCCCTGCTCCTCCCCTAAACGGCGGACGGCAGCCACCCCACCTCGACCCAGGGGCACAGCAGCGAGCTCTCCGCCCCACCGGATCTTCACTCGCTCCAGCACCACCGCCTCGGGCAGCCACTCGCGGTCTTCTCTCTTCCGCGCTGCCCGACCTCCTCAGCACCGCGATCCCTTCAGCAGCGAGGGCTCTTCGACAGCATGTCCCTCCTTCCTCCCGGGCTTTGGCAACTTGAATAATGTTAACAATAAGAATAACTGCCATGTTATGAAATATTAGACTTTTTAACATTTATTTTTTGCTACTTTTAAAATGGCTTAATACATTTGTATTGTTTTTTACATTTGTACAAAACCCAGCAATCACAGATTTCACTGTGAAACATGTTTAAAGTTTCTTTCATGTTTCATGTTCCTCATGAAATCAAAATCTACCTTATTTACTATGTTAGCAAACATTACAGGTATTAGGGTGAACAATTAATCCATGCAATTTAATACACAGAAAAAAATGGTTTGCCGTGGTAATCTTTAATCAAACTCTGAAAAGTAACTTCCGGTCTGGAAGGGCGTTCCCTTTCCGATAATGACTGTGTGACGGCTCTGGGTTTGAATATCCTGAACCACTCCCCTCCAACCGTTAGTCTGCTATGAGCGAGAGATGGAGAGGAGGAGCGCTGAAGTAAAACCCTTCCCTCTATTAAATATTCTGTTTCAATTGGAAATGAGTCACAGCACTGAAATGAAATCAGTTGCAACTTCAGGTTCACTGGGAAGGTCAGTAAAGTCTTGAGTGAACAGATGAACAGGAAGCTTCATCAAACAACAGCATTTCTTTTCAGAAAATCAACGACCAGATCTGATATATTCACTCACAGGTAAGTGATGTAAAATAAGAGCTAGTTCAGTTTGGTAGCATCAGATTGTTGGTAAAAGTAGCTACTGTGTCTTTTTGGCAGTTTGATTATTTGTGGTCATGTCACACTTTAGAGACTTTAGAAACAGGAAATACTTGAAATGGTGACAAAATGAACAAATTAATAATGAATAAGTCCATTTAACAAAAATGACACCTGGGCCCGTATTTATAAAGATTCTAAGAGTCCTCTCAGAAAACTTCTAATTTAGCTTAAAAACTTTTACGTAGGAGTCTTAGTTTAAGAGCTATTCGGGACCGATCTGAGAGCAAGGAAAATACAAAAACTTTTATCATAGTGAAGAAGCGGGGCTGGCCCCATTGCTACGTATGACACAGTCTTTTGAAGACTGTGATTGGTTGGTTGTCCAAAAAGGGAAAAAAAAGGAGCGCTTTTAAGTATAGGGTCTATTCTAAGCCTTCACTTTGAAATTACAAGCGCAAATTGTCCTATTTTACCGTTCTCTCTCACTCATACACACACACACTCACACACACACACACACACACACACACACACATTATATGTATATAAATCCTTGTATTATTTACCATGCTGTTAATTTTCTATAAGGTATTTGATTGGCTTAGAACTATAAACATTGTTCCACTCTTTCCAGTTACACTGATTGCTGGCATGTCTGTTTAATTTGTGGTTTGAAAGTTGGGTTTAATGCAACAAACATGATCCCCGCATGATCTAATCTATAGCGTCTTAAGTCACTGTCATGCATTGTCTGCATCACATTTCTTCTCCCTCTTCGTCTTTCTGCCATTTTCGCCGCTGCTAAAGAAACTCTTAAGCCTCTTAAAAGTCCTCGTCTGTGCTCCTAACAAATTTGACCTTAAGACCTCTTTTAAAGGTTAAGATGCTTTCTGAATTACTTTTTTCTTTACTAGCATTTTTTAGTTAATTTTAAGAGTAAACGCCCACATTTCAAATAATTTTCTTAGACTTTTGTCACTAGGAGCTTCTCTTTGCATTAAGATTCTTTATGAATACGGGCCCTGGTGTTTAGATGTTTATTTAGTAGGTTATTTGTGTGAACATTTTTACTTTCAAAACCAATTACGCTTGCTGTGGCTCCCAGAGTTTCTAAATTTCACATTTAGCCAGCAGTCTCAGTCTGGAAGTTAGAAGCAGAGCTTATAGGCTCGCTGAGGTTAGGTTTAGTGGTGGATGCACTTCCTGTCATGATGATGATACACAGGGCAACTTTTTTGAGCAGTGTTGCTGGGCAATGTTACAAAGCAATGATGCTTGGCCACTTTCCCATTGGGAATGGGCAACAAATTTCTATCTGGATACTTTAGATAGGTCATGGGCCCTGTCTTACCTGGTTGCCCATTGATGGCAACAATGCCTAGTAACATTGCTCAAAAGGTTGCCCTGTGTATCATCACCATTAGAAACAGGGGAACGTTCAAAGCTCAAACCGCTGCGCAACATTTTGAATGTCATGTTTCCTGGAAACAGTGTGCAGATTTGGGTGTCAAATGTGTCAGCTCAATCAGCAGCAACATGTTGTTTGCAAACGTGTCCGCTGCACCTCGGTATACGCAACAATTGAAGAAATGAGAAGAAATGATTTTCGTAAGAGTTTTATAGTAAAAATATAGCATATCGACATGATGATGTAGTTGTTTATATTTTTAGCCTCATTGCAAGGCAAGTTTATTTATATACCAAATTTCATACACAATGATACAGGCTTTACACAAAAATGAGAAAGAAAATACAAGGTATTAAAAAGTAAGAACTAGAAATAAAATGATTTAAATTAGAATTGATTACTATGAGATAAAAAAGTTAATTCAATGGGATTGGGATGTTCTCTTAAATTCTGGACGGCAAGGGCAGTGATTGCATGTATTTTGCAGTATTAAATTCACATTTGTGTCGTTTTCATCAGGCTCCGAAAATTCTTCAAAAAGAACACAGAGAATGGCCTTCTCAGCTGCAACTCTTGCGTCATCAGAACAGGGTGTTCAACGCAGCACTGTTTCTGTTTAAAAAACTTTTTGCAATGTTTTATCGGGGCTGAATGCAGCCCTACTGTCGCGTATGCCTGCTTAAGGCACGTTTGGCTGCTTTGACTGCTTGACAGTGGTTCATAGTTTAGGTTGTTATAATAGTGTTTCAGTTTGAATAATTATTATATAATTTGTAACAATGCAACATTCATTTTAGAACACAAACTAAATTACTCAGTGCACATATTATGAAATCTCTTCAGCAGGGTTGATGATGTATTGTCATTGCTTATCTTTTCAGTCATGGCATCCTCCAGTGGTCCAGCACTAAATGAGGAGCTTCAGTGCTCCATCTGTGTGAAAGTGTTCACTGATCCAGTCACCACTCCATGTGGACACAACTTCTGCAGAACCTGCCTGAGCAAGTGCTGGACGGACACACAGACCTGCTTCTGTCCACTCTGTAAAGACACATTCAGCAAAAGACCTGATCTCAAGATTAATACAACACTCAGAGAAGTTGCTCAACACTTTAAAGAGACACTCAATCTAGGAGAACCTGAGGTATTCTGTGACTTCTGTGATGAAAGAAAGCAGAAAGCTGTGAAGACCTGCCTGACGTGTCAATGCTCTTACTGTGACTCTCATCTGGAGCCTCATCTCAGAGTCCCACGTCTAAAGAAACACAAACTCATCAATGCTGTGGAAAATCTGGAGGATTACATATGCCAGAAACACGAGAGACCTCTGGAGCTGTTCTGCAGAGATGATCAGACGTGTGTGTGTCTGTCCTGCACTGAAGGAGAACACAGGACTCACACCACTGTTCCTATAGAGGAGGAGAGTCGAGAGAAGAAGGTAAAGAGTTACAGACAAAGCACTTTAACCAAACTAATTATCTTTTGGGGGGATATTAGGTAATGTATTTCTTAGATCTTATACAGCAGGGGTATCCAAACTTTTTTTAAAGGGGGCCAGATTTGATGTTGTGGACATACCCGGGGGCTGGTCCCTTTTCTATTATTTATATATACAGTGAGGAAAATAAGTATTTGAACACCCTGCTATTTTGCAAGTTCTCCCACTTAGAAATCATGGATGGGTCTGAAATTGTCATCGTAGGTGCATGTCCACTGTGAGAGACATAATCTAAAAAAAAAAATCCAGAAATCACAATATATGATTTTTTAACTATTTATTTGTATGATACAGCTGCAAATAAGTATTTGAACACCTGAGAAAATCAATGTTAATATTTTGTACAGTAGCCTTTGTTTGCAATTACAGAGGTCAAACGTTTCCTGTAGTTTTTCAGCAGGTTTGCACTGCAGGAGGGATTTTGGCCCACTCCTCCACACAGATCTTCTCTAGATCAGTCAGGTTTCTGGCCTGTCGCTGAGAAACACGGAGTTTGAGCTCCTCCAAAGATTCTCTATTGAGTTTAGGTCTGGAGACTGGCTAGGCCACGCCAGAACCTTGATATGCTTCTTACAGAGCCACTCCTTGGTTATCCTGGCTGTGTGCTTCGGGTCATTGTCATGTTGGAAGACCCAGCCTCGACCCATCTTCAATGTTCTAACTGAGGGAAGGAGGTTGTTCCCCAAAATCTCGCAATTCATGGCCCCGGTTATCCTCTCCTTAATACAGTGCAGTCGCCCTGTCCCATGTGCAGAAAAACACCCCCAAAGCATGATGCTATCACCCCCATGCTTCACAGTAGGGATGGTGTTCTTGGGATGGTACTCATCATTCTTCTTCCTCCAAAAACGTTTAGTGGAATTATGAGCAAAAAGTTATATTTTGGTCTCATCTGACCACATGACTTTCTCCCATGACTCCTCTGGATCATCCAAATGGTCGTTGGCAAACTTAAGACGGGCCTTGACATGTGCTGGTTTAAGCAGGGGAACCTTCCGTGCCATGCATGATTTCAAACCATGACGACTTAGTGTATTACCAACAGTAACCTTGGAAACGGTGGTCCCAGCTCTTTTCAGGTCATTGACCAGCTCCTCCCGTGTAGTTCTGGGCTGATTTCTCACCTTTCTTAGGATCATTGAGACCCCATGAGGCGAGATCTTGCATGGAGCCCCAGTCCGAGGGAGATTGACAGTCATGTTTAGCTTCTTCCATTTTCTAATGATTGCTCCAACAGTGGACCTTTTTTCACCAAGCTGCTTGGCAATTTCCCCGTAGCCCTTTCCAGCCTTGTGGAGGTGTACAATTTTGTCTCTAGTGTCTTTGGACAGCTCTTTGGTCTTGGCCATGTTAGTAGTTGGATTCTTACTGATTGTATGTGGTGGACAGGTGTCTTTATGCAGCTAACGACCTCAAACAGGTGCATCTAATTTAGGATAATAAATGGAGTGGAAGTGGACATTTTAAAGGCAGACTAACAGGTCTTTGAGGGTCAGAATTCTAGCTGATAGACAGGTGTTCAAATACTTATTTGCAGCTGTATCATACAAATAAATAGTTAAAAAAATCATATATTGTGATTTTTGGATTTTTTTTTTTTAGATTATGTCTCTCACAGTGGACATGCACCTACGATGGTAATTTCAGACCCCTCCATGATTTCCAAGTGGGAGAACTTGCAAAATAGCAGGGTGTTCAAATACTTATTTTCCTCACTGTTTATATATATATACAGTGAGGAAAAAAATTATATAAATGACATGTTTTGTTTCTTGGAAACATGACAGATTTGACAAAAGCTGAAGGTAGAGTAGCTTGAGATAGGGCACAGGGAATTTATAGATATTTAACAATATCTGTAAAACTTTCAATAACCAAAAAGTTTTAATGGGTGAAATTTAAATATTATTACTGAGTTAGAACTCTATTCTTATTTAAATTTAATAAGTGCTCTATTTAGATCACCACAGGTAAAACCACACTACAAAACATGCTTTTCTTACTTGGTATTTCTGTCTTTTTTCCAGTCCAAATATCTAAAATATCTAAAAATTCTTAAATCAAGATGCTGAGAAAAATTACATATTTTTATTACATATTACTTCTTTTTTTTATTCCTGGGGGAAAAAAATCCAAACAAATTGAATTTTTGCTTGAAACAAACTTAATTATTTGCCAATGGATTAGAAAAATAATCTTGTTTCTGTTTTCCTGTTTTCCTGTAGCTCAAACAGTAGAGTGTGGTGCTAGCAACGCCAAGGTCATGGGTTCGATTCCCAGGGAAAGCAAGAACTGACAAAATGTAAAATGTGTACCTTGAATGCAATGTAAGTCGCTTTGGATAAAAGCGTCTGCCAAATGCATAAATGTAAATGTAATGTAAATGTTTGGGACAGAGACAAGATTCCAAACAGAAACATTATTTTTCTTACCCCATTGGCAGATTTACACTCACCTAAAGGATTATTAGGAACACCTGTTACATTTTTCATTAATGCAATTATCTAATCAACCAATCACATGGCAGTTGCTTCAATGCATTTAGGGGTGTGGTCCTGGTCAAGACAATCTCCTGAACTCCAAACTGAATGTCAGAATGGGAAAGAAAGGTGATTGGGAAAGGAAGAATGGTCCCTTAGTGCCAATTGGGCATCGTTTAAATGCCACGGCCTACCTGAGCATTGTTTCTGACCATGTCCATCCCTTTATGACCACCATGTACCCATCCTCTGATGGCTACTTCCAGCAGGATAATGCCCCATGTCACAAAACTCCAATCATTTCAAATTGGTTTCTTGAACATGACAATGAGTTCACTGTACTAAAATGGCCCCCACAGTCACCAGATCTCAACCCAATAGAGTATCTTTGGGATGTGGTGGAACGGGAGCTTCATGCCCTGGATGTGCATCCCACAAATCTCCATCAACTGCAAGATGCTATCCTATCAATATGGGCCAACATTTCTAAAGAATGCTTTCAGCTCCTTGTTGAATCAATGCCACGTAGAATTAAGGCAGTTCTGAAGGCAAAAGGGGGTCAAACACAGTATTAGTTTGGTGTTCCTAATAATCCTTTAGGTGAGTGTATTTGCTTGTTTTAACCAAAAACTCACTTCAATTTCATTTTATTTTCCAGAAAATAAGAAAAAATATCTAATGTCATTTAACTTATCTAGTAAATGCATCTTGATTTAAGAATTTTTAGATATATTTATACTAGAAACAAGACAAAAATAAAAAAAAAATGTAAGATTCGCAGCTCGTACCGGAGACCTCTGCGCCGAACTCAAACACTTCTCACGGGCTGTTTAGTGGGCGGGAGCGTGATCGAGACACTCAGCAGGTAAACACATTTTGAGCTCATGAGTTGCTCACACTAGCCTCGTTTCCATTACAGATTTGCGCAAAACTTTTGCAATATTTTCTACAAGTCGATAAAAACATATTGCGAAATGACGGCGTTTCCATGAACTGATGTTATGCGACTAAAACCATTTTTTTCCTCTCGTGATAAATCATTCCAAAAATTATGCTACGCATGTTGTTAGGTTTATGTATATCCCAGCCGCCGCACGCCATTATTATTAATGAGACGTGTGTGTAATCCAAGCATTGATGGCAAGGAAAACACCTTATACTTGAGTGGCACACATGAGGTGTTATGATAAATTGTGGCATTTTTTATTCTATTGTTTTTTATAAGTTTAATAAAGAACTCGTCTTCTGTCCAAACATACCATCATCTATAAAGAATGAGACTTTTACATACACCAGGTTATTGTGACGCATTGCCACATACAGAGACGAGCGAAAAGTTTGAATTTACTCAAAGGTTTTGTTTTTTTTAACCTCTTCGTTATTTTGGCTTGGAATTTCGTTTGTTGTAAATATAAACTGAATTTAGAAATGTTTTTGAAACGAAAAACTTTGCGTTTAATAAACAAAATATATTTTTGAAATGAAGACAGCGTTTGGAGTGGAGTGCATAATAATCCGTGCAGAGTCCACGGCCTTTGCTGTTATTGAGTGTACACAAATAAAAGTAGACAGTTTACTGTTTATAATTACATCTTGCACTTATCTGTATGGCTAAAAATTACGGAGTATTGTGAGTTGTTTCCGCTGGAATAAGGAAAAAATCCATCAGAAGGCGACGACGACTTCGTCGGACAGAGGGTTAAAGAAAACGTAGCCTATTTAGTTTCATATAGTTAGGCTATGTCTAAATATTATAATCTTTTAATTTCATATGTTGATTATGAAAAGTGAGCAGCATGAGTAAGGCACATAATCAGATGCGCATATGTCTGGGGACATGGATTGAGCATTTCATTGAATTGTGTTTTCTAGAAAGTGTTTCTTTAAAATGAATTTCGTTTTGTATAAATTGTATTTTAATTTTGATCAATGTTTAATCAACTATTTGGCTGTATATTTAATAAATAATAAGCAAACAAGATCGTCGGGAATGGATTGACGTGCTGGCCTGTTTCCTCAGTCTTTGAGCAAGGCTGAAACTATAGCGTCTTTCTGTTTTAATACATTTCTTGAATATACGTCTTAATTACAGTAGGCCTATAGATAGTTATGATATTTGTGGATGCACCGGGGTCTGTCATTATAAAGTTACGCCACTTTCCTTATTAGGAGAAAATATGTTGTTTTAACGACATAAGATCTCGTTATTAGACATACTTGAGTGGGAAAAAAATCATATGTAGGCCCTGTGTGAGAGCAATGCATGACCGTACCAGGTGACCTGTAAATGTGAAAAAACTGTTTCCATTGCAGTTTTGCGAAAATTTCCTTTTTCGAATTGCCTGAAAAACCACCTCATGCGAGCGTAAAAACCTTTTTGCGATATATGGGCGGAATTGACGCGTTTCCATTGGGCGTATTTTCAATTCACAATTTCAATTTGCGCAATTTGAAGGGTAATGGAAACGCGGCTACAGACAGTAAAAGAAAGGTTGCGCAGAGCACAAGTAGCGCTGTTTCCCTGGTCTAAAATCTAGTACTGCCACCTTGCGTTGACATCGTGAAACTGCACGATTTGTAAATTGTCCGTGGCGGGCCACATATAATATATTTTAATAGACAAGCTGCGGGCCGTTTGAAATTCATCCGTTTGGACACCCGTTATACAGTATATGTCAATTTCTCTATTTCAGTATCATTTGTATAAACAAATACAGACATAGAGACAAAACCAGAGCAAACAATCCAAATGTGCAAAAACGCAGGCAAACAAGGATATCCAGGACAATGGGCAGAATAACAAGACAAAGACACAAGGGAAACCAGAATACAGGCGCTCAGAATAGAAGTGTAACACAAAACAAGACTACGCAAAGTGAAAATGAAAACACAGGGCTTAAATGGGCAGGCTTTAACAAGGGTAATCACACACAGCTGAACGCAATCACACAATCATGAGAACAGACAATGGACACTGGGAAATTAAGTTCAAGAGGGAGGTGGAGCGGAGGCAGAGGTGGAACTGGGGGAGGGACGGAGGGCCAGGTCTGTGAATTGGAAGCAGGACTGGAGACTGAGGCGGATCGGAGAGCCAGCAGAGCAGTTGGTGGGACTGGAGACCATCTGAGTGGAGCTGGAGACCACCATGAGCAACACAGCAGATTAACCAGAACTGGACCAAATAACCCAGAGAGAGGTTAGGGTTGGCCTCTGGGGCCATGTTAAAACAGGCAGAAAGTTCCCTGATGGCCTCCATGTTAATGTGAGACCTGCTTTGCCTTGCAAAGATCCTCAATTCTTGGCTCAATGTTTGATAAACATAGCTTCAAATCATCCTCGATTTGTGCACGATTGCGGTATTTAGTTTTGAGTGCAGTCATTTTTGAGAATCCTGCCACACAAATATGTCGACGCGAAAGGAAGGAGAATCTTCAAGGCAACGTCACAGAGTTCAGGATATTCCTGCATCAATGCTGCCCAGAATGACGAAAGAGGGAAGGAGCTAAAGAGTTCCTTCAGTCTACTGTCACTCTTCAGCCCAATAAGCTGTTCCTGCATATCAATTGCTCGCTCGTTTGCTGTGCACACAAACGGATCTCGAACCCACGCAAAAGAGCGATAATCCTCTTTAAAGTACGTCGCAAATTGTTTTCTCATTGCTGACAGGTGCTCAGACACTGTTTGAAATAGGGAGGAGAAATCGTGTGACGTGCCTGCATCAGTGATAAAGTCTGCAAGGCTGGGGAACATGTTGCAGTTCCCTCGACTGATGCGGCCATGCCAGAGGTCTAGTTTTTGTGTGAAGGCGTGCACTTTGTCTGCAAGGAGCAAAATATGAGTTTCGCGGCCTTGCAAAGACAGGTTGAGGCCATTCAAGCAGTCAAATATATCGACCAAATAGGACAGAGACGCAAGCCACATAGTGTCATCCAGATGCTTCACCAGATCTGATTTGATTTCTGTCAAAAACCACTTCACCTCCTCTCGCAGCTCATACAACCGCTGTAACACCCGCCCCCTGGAGAGCCAGCGAACTTCAGAGTGCAGAAGCAGCTGTTCGTGCCCTGACCACATCTCCTGGCAGAAGACCCCAAACAAGCGAAAGTTTAGCGGCTGTGATTTGATGAGATTTATCATTTTCACGGATTGGTTCAGCACTGAGTCAAAGAGAACCGGCATTTTTTTAGCAGCTAGTGCTTCGCGATGGACCATGCAATGTGTCCATTTAACAAGCGGAGCCACGCTCACGCCCCGTCATTGCCTGCGCACCATCCGTGCATAGACCAACGCATCGGCCCCAAGCCAAACCATTTTCACGGTTAAAAATATCAAGGACATTGAAAATGGCTTCTCCTGTAGTGTGACTGAAGAGGCCAGCAAAACAGGACATCCTCCTCAATCGCCTTGTCCCGCAGATAGCTGACATAGGTGAGGAGTTGTACCTGCCCAGCAATATCAGTGGATTCATCCAGCTGCAGCGCATAGTAAGGACTGTAGCCTGTATTCTGACTAGTTTATTCGTTTATATATATATATATATATATATACACATGGGCGTCGGAAGCAAAAAAAATGTGGGTGGGTCCTCAGAATTTGTTTACTGGAGTAGATGCCAATAAGTACAAATATACCGCTTTGCTTTGCTAGTTCGGAAAGACAAAATTATGGGAATCGCCATATCATTGAGAGTGGCAGTAGTGTAGGGGTAAGAAGCACAGCATCTAGTTTTGACACAAATCGACCCGCGGTTCGAGTCCGCCTTTCGCCGAACTCAATCTTCTCTCTTTTCCCAACACATATCAGATCGGAAAGGCATTTATTTTCAATAAAAATGAAGAAAATATTAGAAAAGTGGAAATAAAGCATCTAACGTGTTTAATAATAAGTGTTTATCGATTAGGGGTAGATAAACACACATGTGCTGAATGTTAGAGACGATAAAAGTGAGTGGGTCCAATATCATTGATCGTAAAAAGTGGGTGGGTCTTGTCCCACATACAATGGTTCCAACGCCCATGTATATATACATGGGCTAAATAAACTAAATACGACCTCACGTTTTATACATTTGCAGCTTCTGAAACTTCCGTCCCTCATAAAAATTAATTCGGATGGATCGATTTTCTGCATTTTTCGTATCCGTAGCAAATATTTTGAGAGCCACCAAATGACGGATATGAAAAAACAAATACAACAGTTTCGGACTCCGTTTTCTAAAGTATATGAGCGCAGCACACACAACTAAACTAAATTGACATACTGCAGTTAAATTTCAAAATGTGGTGTTTTTATATTTATAACATTTAAATACATCACACGCCCTAACGACCAAGAGAGCTAACAATTGACCATCAGTAAATTTTGAACAATTGAAAATGTGACTTGAAAATGTGATTTCATATGACAGTTCAACAAACAAGTTCATAATATTGAATCACTTACATTTTAGACGAAATAATGACTGTTTTGGTCTATTTTAACAGCGAAAATAGATCCGATGAATCCAAACAAGATCACAGCATAGTAGCATCTCAGAGCAACACTCAATCGTGTTTTGAATGATTCAGTGTTTTGAACGAGTCGGTTGAGTCAAAGATTCAATGAACCATTCACAAACATCTGTCTCATTCTTGATGAATCGGCCATTTGAACGAATCGTTTGCATGAACGACTCAATGACTCACTTAATAAAACTGCTTATCACCTGCATTTGCACTCAGCATTGACAAACCATTTTTTATCAGTCCAAACACATTTTAATTTTTATTCAGGAGTTATGTATATACAAAACTATAACTTTTTATGACAGTAGTTTAGTGATAAATTTTTTTTTGCAATTGTATTGTATTTATTTAAAAAAAAAAAAAATTCTCTCTCCCATCCTGTAGCCTACTCGTCTTAAGGAATAAAGTTGTGTGTTTTGAGCAAGGCAGTAGCACCAGGGGCTTCAAAGACAGATGCAGCACTCGTTTACTCACATTGCGTCCCTTTATGTTGTTTTGCATTAAATAAAAAGATTTTAAGCTCAGTAATGATTTTAAAGATAAAATAAAATACACAAACTTGAATTTCACAGAGGAAATGTTCCAATTCTGCGATGCTGAGAAGAAGGAACTGCTCTGGAGACTGAAGAGAATTCAAACAGCCTGCGCTCAATCAACCTGAGGGGTGCAGTGTTTAAATCAAGGAAACTTACTACATTTATTCAGTGCGTGTTAAATATTAATAATCTTGATTTGAATTAAGTAATATTTGTGGTTCTTCAAACAGATCGATTTAATTATACTTTCTCAAATATTTTGATAGAAATTTCAAAAATATATTAAGTATTTAATATTTGAAATAAATAATTGGTTATTCGAACACTAAATTCTTTTAGTGAAAAAAACTTAAAGGTCCCGTTCTTCGTGTTTTTTTGAAGCTTTGATTGTGTTTACAGTGTGCAATATAACATGTGTTCATGTTTCGCGTGTAAAAAAACACAGTATTTTTCACACAATTTACTCATCTGTACACCGCTGTTTTCACTGTCCTAAAAACGGGCTGATGACTTCCTTGTGCTATGAAGTCCCTCCTTCAGAAATACGTAACGAGTTCTGATTGTGCCAGCGGTTCCCGTGTTGTGATTCGACCGCAGCTTAGCGCACGTTGCCCGGTTCCTGTGTTGTGATTCGACAGCAGCTTAGCGCATGTTGCACGGAAAGGTCACGCCTCTTAACGGGGAGATGTATGCGAAACAAAGGTGATTTGACTCCGGGATGAAAATAACAGCGTCTCGCTGGCATATTCTCGATGACATATTCTCCACGCAACACTTCCTTTTCTCCACGCGACCGTCCTCTTCTCCACGTGGGACAGCAACAAGACCGCGCCCCCTTTTTTGCGAATTTTTGTGGGCGGAGGTTGGTCTGTTCTACTGCTCTACTGTCGTCATTTATGAAGGAAGTACCAGGATGTAGTCCAAGCCGGCCGTTCGCTGTAGGCTTTGAAAGGGAACTTCTGTTAAATAAAATATCTCGCTTGGCATTGAACTTTGAGCTTTATAATTTTACAGGTATTATTTATGCTCTAACAGCAACATTACACACTAACTAAAGTTTTAACAATGGAATCATGCGGAATGGGACCTTTAAATATAACTGTAAATTTGAGACTAAATTAACTGTTGGATTTTTAGTCAATTATTTTGGTATGTTCAACTCAAAACATCAAGTAAATGATATTTAGAAATTTTATTAAGTTAATAAAGTTAATTATTACTGTGATATTTTCTTAGCCACTGAATATTTTTTAGAGTGTGGTCGTATCTAGGCAGGGAGTTCAGGAATGACCTCCGTGGTCATTGCTAGGCAGACAGGGGGATCACAGGTGACCATTGTGGTCGTGACAGGACAGGCAGGCAGTTCACAGACAGACGGTGAAGCAGAGAGTTCATCAGTGATCTCCTTGACCATAGCAGGACTAGGTCAGGTGCCGCCGCTTCAGGAAAAACTGAAAAGGTGTACATGGCCCAAACACATAGAATTACCATCGCCGTAACTGTGAGTACAGTCAACTGTGGGAGAACCTCTGAGACTCGATACCACTGGATTTGGATGTAAGGACCACTGAGATCCTAGCTGCTCGCACTGACATCAACAGTAGGTCCGCCAAGCTGGAAGCCAATATGAAAAACCTAAATACCATCTTTGTAGCTTTAGGTGTAACGTTCATGACAGATTTGTGGTGGCCATGATGTCTGGAGACTTTGGAGTGGTGGCCATGATGTCTGGAGACTCTGGCGTGGCGGCCATGATGGCTGGAGACTCTGGTGTGGCGGCAATGTTGGCTGAAGACTCTGGCATGGTGGCCATGATGGCTGGAGACTCTGGCGTGGCGGCCATGTTGGCTGAAGACTCTGGCGTGGTGGCCATGATGGCTGGAGACTCTGGCGTGGTGGCAATGTTGGCTGAAGACTCTGGCGTGGTGGCCATGTTGGCTGAAGACTCTGGATTTGGGACCACCGGACTCGGAAGTGCTGTGAGGTGATGTGATGGTCGTAATCGTAATTTAAGAGATGACAACCCAATGTCAGGCTGGTTTTGAGCATCTGTCAGCTTAGTTTTTCCACACCGCTGGCTCTATTTGGATGGTGTCAGTGTTTTGGGGCATCGATGAGAGATAACTCTGATTGGCTGTTCAGTTTAGTGAATGAGTCAGTGTGTGAGAATAATAGCAAAACAGTGTGGGAGAACAAAGAAGGGAGAACAGACAGAAGGCTGTTCTAATTTTACATAATTTTACCTGAGTGTTTTAATAATAACACAAGCGGTTTCCTTTTTTGAATAATAAATATAGACAAATATATCTGCAGAAATAGACAGATAGGCTATCTCCTTTACATGCAGGTGTAGAACGCATGTGCTAGCTGATGGTCGGCTGTAGTCCTTTCAGTGTGTTCAAGAACAGATATCTTTCACTGACACAGGCGACACAAGGAGACAACACAGTCACCTTTCATCAGCGCTAGTTCTTTGGACTAATACTAAAAGCCAAAAAAAGTCATTTGGTTTTTTAATATGTTTTTTTGTATGTAGAATAATCTGGCTAAGAGACAAACTGATGTTCATCAGATGATCCAGGACAGAATGAAGAAGATTCAAGAGATCAGACACTCAGTAGAGCTGAGAAAGGTGAGTGGAAGTTAAAACATTGTAAAACGTCTCGGTTACGTATGTAACCCTAGTTCCCTGAGAACAGGGAACGAGACGCTGCTTCAGCTGACGCTACGGGGAACGCCTCCAGTGTGACAGGTGCCTGAAATCACAATCAAAAAACGTCAATCCTATTGACCGGCGACAGCCTATGATGTCATCAAGGTGCGACCAGGAAGTATATAAGGGCACCTTGCAAACATGACAGCATCTAATCGTCTGAAGGGACTGTTTGGCAGGCAAGCCCTGAGGCATGGCAAAGCGACGTTCTCTGTTCTCAGGGAACTAGGGTTACATACGTAACCGAGACGTTCCCTTTCGAAAGGGAACTCGCGCTGCGTCAGCTGACGCTACGGGGAACGATATACCCACGCCGCCATGCCGAGGGGAGTGCCTGCCCACTGGCAGTGACAACTGTCAGGACAAGCAAATTCAACTGAAATGCCTGAACCACTCCCCCTCTGGTCACATCGGGCTGTCAGTGACAGCGCTCCCTACGGTCAAAGCCCAAGCTATAACCTGAGAAGGAACCTTCGCATACAATATGAGGTCCTACCCTGGCCGCTCAAAGGCCTGGAACCAGCCCATTCAACAGAAGGGGCTCATTTAAGGGAACGCGGCAAGGGAACCCGAGGGAACCCTCGCCAGTCACTATTCGGGAGGATTTCACCGAATGCCACCAGGGAGATCTGACCTAGTGACCTCGTATGAGACACGTCAGTACAGCCAACCCTGTCTGTAAAGTACAGAGCCTCTGGTACTCGTCTCCGAAGAGACATCCCGCTAGGGTACTGCAGAAAAGGCAGTGTCCTCCACCAGCCGGACCTCAGAGACGGGTTATCCTGGAGAGCAGCGCTCAGCGAAGTGCTTTCTAACCCTTGCTAGCGAAGGGAGTTAGCCGCTCGATCCTAGGATCTACCAAGCACTTATTTTAAACCGTGCTCAGGAGGCCGAACAGGTCTGCAGGCTGATCCCAGCTGGGAGGCCCCGAGGGGCCTACGACCGACGGATCATAGCCAAGCGGATCATAGTAAGCTCACAGACGACTCTCACCCGAGAGGAGCTCATAAGCCTGCCTGGTAGGTAACCATGTTGTAGGCAATCCATGAAAGTCCCTTCCTGCAGGGACTGCATAGCAGCAGTGTCGTCTCGTCATGCTAGGGAATGAAAACCCGCCTTCAGGTGCTACCAGCAAGAAACTGGAGCCTGATAGCAGGTGACCACTAGGTGTCAGCGTAAAGCCAGTTATGTGTCCCCTCCTAGGGAACTCGTTCCCCAGGGAGGCCAGAAGGGGCCTCCACCTGGTAACCTGTGCTGACTGCGTGTGCCTCCAAACAGAGGAGCTCGCTCTCTGGGAGGCCTAACAAGGCCTACTACCCAGTAGCAGTCGAGCTGGCCCTCGAGGTAGCTGGAAGATGGGACTCGCTCTGACAGGGAGGCCTAGTGAGGGACTCGTTCCTTCAGGGAGGCTTGGGGAAGCCTGCCACCTGATAGCAGACCATGCTAGCTGTCTGAGCGTCCCGACTCCGGGGCTCGCTCAGGGAGGCCTGGCGAGGCCTACCACCTGGTAGTGAGACCTGTTAATGGTCCATCTAGCTTGTCACAGTGACTGGAACCGGAACCCCCTCAGGGAGGCCTAGTGGGGGCCTACAACCTGATAGCACGTTAAGCCAGCTAACCGAGCGTCCGAGCTTGGGGGCTCACCCTCAGGGAGGCCTGGCGAGGCCTACTACCTGTTCTAGTCATTCATGCGAACCGTCAGCGATGACTGGGGTCCCGGAGCTCGACGTTAGGGAGGCCCGCTGGGGCCTACCACCCAGAAGCGAATTTCAGGGAGGCCTGGAGAAGCCTACTACCTGACAGCGATCCACTGCTAGGTGTCCAGTGACTGAAGACCAGGAACGTGCCCTCAGGGCAGGCCAGGATGAAGCCTGCTACCCAATGGCGAATCCCACAGGGAAGCCCCGTGCAGCTTGCTACCTGTTAGCAACCCATGCCACCATCTGTTACCGAAACTGGGGACCGGGGAACGATCTCAGGGAGGCCCAGCGCCTACCACCTGATAGCAGAATGTGCTAGCCTCCAGGGAGGCCAAATGAGGCCTACTCCCTGCTAGCACTCCACACTTACCATCACAGAGAGTGGGAACTGGGAGCTCGCCCTCAGGGAGGCCTGGCGAGGCCTGCCACCTGATAGCAGAAGGTGCTAGCTGCCTGAGTATCCAAGCTCAGAGCTCACCTCCAGGGAGGCCTAGTGAGGCCTACTACCTGCTAGCACTCCACGCTCACCGCCACAGAGACTAGGAACCGGGCACTCGCCCTCAGGGAGGCCTAGTGGGGCCTACCGCCTGCTAGTCTTTGGGCGTTCCTGCAGGGAGGCTCAATTAGGCCTGCCACCTGATGATAGGTGCGCTTAGCTATAGCTCTACACCGTGACTGGACCTGTCCAGACTGTGATCAGGAACATGCCCTCTGGGGAGGCCGGATGAGGCCTACTCCCTACTAGCAACTCATGCTAGCCATCCAGTGACTGGAGCCCAGTAGCGCCCCCTCAGGGGAGGTCAAGTGAGCCTGCTTACCCCACAGCAGGCCCTTAGGGAGGCCTGGTAGCGCCTACCACCTACTAGCAGCTTGAGGCAGTGGCGAAGTCGTCATCATGGGAGAAAAATCCTCCTAGGCCCACACGGGCCGCAACGTCGAGACTCTCTTGCAAGGAGGCCTGATGATGCCTACCACCTGTCCTGGAGTCTGCTGCCCAGACTGCCCAAGCTGGCTGCTCACAACCAGCTGGCCTTCATATGCCCGCACCTGGGGCCGGCTCCATCCCAGAGGCTAAAGGGCCTCCATGATGGCGCAGTCTCACGGGCAGTTGCCTACAGACATGAACCTAATCACATTGTCAATAGCAGTGCACTCAGTGAACAATGCCTAAAAAACCCTCTAAAGCGAGGGGAGTACAACTTACGTCACCTGCTTCGAGGCGGCCATCTCACTTTCCATACAGTGGCCTGCCGATCATGCAAGGGCGTCAGCCATTGACAATGCTCGGGCCTCAGGGGAGCATCCGACCAAAACCGCCATGCAGAAGGTTGCGATGTTCAGCTCAACCCGAGCCCTAAGGAAGGTGGAGCAGAAGACATAGAGAAAGGGTGAAAATATACAAACATGCAACCCACCGGCCATGCCATCCTCCAGGATGAGGCCGGGGGCCGCCAGCAGATGGCGGCCACACAAGCTCTGAAAGGCGGGTTATAGCACAATAAAGTCTAGTCGCACACAAATGAAGGAAGCTTAACCCCGCCCCACGACCACTGGCAAAGTCGCTATCCCTGCTGCAACACCTAGACTGCATTACTAAATAACCCCAGAACGCAGACAAGGGGGCAGGCCTTGGCCAGACGACTCTGAAATAAGAGGAGGCTGAATCAAGGATGCGGAAAACACAGCACTGTTCTTATACTTAAAGGACAGGCCCGGGGCGACAATACCTGCCTTTAAAGGAAACGCCCCCCATCCTTAGCGAAGCCTAGGCCAAGTGGTGCGGCGCTAAGCCTGCACTCGTTCTACTCAGGGCTCGGGAAAAAAATATTATCACCCCTTATAAACACAACGAGGCCCCAAAAAATCCATTCAAAAGTCCCACAAGGCTGGGAGCAGATCACACTACAGCTCATGCATTAGTGCTTACCTGGTCGTGGCTACTTTATACTTAAAGCTAGGAAACAAACTCGCCCCATCACGCCACAAGCCCGCGAGCAAGAGCGGCAGATACAAACACTCACATTAGAGAGAGAGATAACACGGAGAGGCGGTAAAACTCTACTAGCCAAAGTATAGCATATATCCACAAACATATAAAGTTGCAAAGAAGATCGTTCTTAGCTACTCACGGGGAGCTGCAGGCCCTGCGATGTCCAACGATGTTCCATAATTCCCCAAACCCTCTCGGGAGAGCGAAAGAGGGTCCTGGAAAACATAGAAAATAATGTTTCACCCTACTCGAGGGGGACTCACCGCTCGCTCTTCTGGTGCTTCAAACCTTGAAAAACCAGCCATCAGGCCAGTGTACGACCACCATCCCGAGGGGGGCGCTCTCACCAAACAAGCCAGGCGGGCTGTCAGATCTTGCATATCTGCATATCATAAGCCCACCGGCCTGATGTAAAGCGCCCAGGGGAAAGAGGCAAGAGGAAGGGAAAAGCAGCGCTCATCTGCACGCCCTAGCGGGCGGAGTCCTATCGCACTGCCTTTGTTGGTTCCGGTTCCCAGCTCCGTCTTCCTTCCTATTCTGGTTGCGGGTGTCCCGCCTCCTCTGCGCACCAGTCCTCCGCGTAGGGGGCGCTCAAGAGGCGACGCTGGTTCGCTGGTCCCGCCTCCAGCGCTCAGACCGTGACGGGCCGGGGACACCCGACTGCCTGGGCGCGGTCCCGGACCTCAGCGGTATGCACGATCTAAATGCCGCCGAGCGCGCCTTCGCCTCTCTGAACTTCCCCACCACCGCCTCGACGGAGGTGCCGAAAAGCTCAGATGGTGAAACCGGGGCATCGAGGAGAAAATACTTCTCTTTCTCCCCGATGTCCGCAAGGTTTAACCACAGATGTCTCTCCATGGCCACCATGGCCGCCATTGAGCGACCGATGGAAAACGCCATCTGTTTGGTGGCCCGGAGAGAGAGATCTGTGGTCCGGCGTAACTCGGCCACCGCATCAGGGGATAGTCCCTCCCCCTGATCGAGGTCCCTCAGCAGGTCCACCTGGTAAGCCTGCAACACCGCTGTGGTGTGCAAAGCCGCCGCAGCGTGACCCGCTGACATGTACACCCTACCATTCAGACGAGAAGTCGTTTTAAGTGGTTTTGTAGGCAGGGTGGGAGCCCTCAGTGTCGACGGCCGCCCAGAGGCAAGATAGTTCGCAAACATCTCGTCCACGGGCGGCACCGACACATACCCAGCCTCGGGCAATCCCTCGACATCAGCTAAATTAGCTCGCTGATGTCGATAGATGCGGGCTGAGTAGGGCTTCTTTCATCCCCTCGAGATCTGTTGATGGAGATCCGGGAGGAATGGAAGACTCCCAGGAGTTGGGAGGTCATGGGCGGAGAGAAACCGATCGTCCAATCTATTTGGACGCTCAGCCTCTCTCCTAACGTGCCACCAAGGCAGCTGCAGTCTACCTGCAGCGCGTTCCATCACCTCCAGCAACTCCCCGTACATGGGAAAGGATGGTTGAAAGGCTTCAGCCTCGACTGACTCACCAGCCTCTTCCTCCATCCTCTGCTCGAGTGGAAGAGCAGCAGACGAGGAGGAGGAGCCTGAATCCCGCTCCTCCTCCGGAGTCCGCCTCTCGCGATCTGGATCGTCCTCCATGAGAACCACACCCGTCTCCAGGCGACGAGCCAGGTCCACCTGGGAACCCCAAGATGTTAGATGCCGCTCAGCCTCAGCTCAAGCGGGGCCGTTCCCAGATCCTCTCCCCTCAAGAAGAGGTTCAGACGAGAGCGGACCGTTCTCAGGGGAAAATGCTCGCAGTTTGCACAGGAGGCTCCCTCGAGAACCTCCCGTGCATGCTCTTCTCCCAGGCAGTAAACGCACAGTGTGCGTGTATCCTCAGGCGTAAGATACCTGGTACATGGGTCAGCACACTTGCGGAAGTGGTGTTTCTTCTCAGCACACTTCATACTTCTTGTTTTCAGACGCTTTACGTGAAGACAGGCAAAACAGTCCCTGAAGACGAAAAGAATCTGTCATGTTTGCAAGGCGCCCTTATATACTTCCTGGTCGTAGGCTGTCACCGGTCAATAGGATTGACTTTTTTGATTGTGATTTCAGGCACCTGTCACGCTGGAGGCGTTCCCCATAGCGTCAGCTGACGCAGCGCGAGTTCCCTTTCGAAAGGGAACTGAAAAAGCGTTATAGCATTTCAATCAACCTTAATAAAGGTTCTCAGTTAAATGGATAGAACTTAATAGATTAATCTGCTAATGGATCTCATTCATCAGAGAAACACAGAGGAAGAGAAATCCTCCATTATTGAGATCTTCACTGATCTGATCCGCTCCTTTGAGAGATGTCAGTCTGAGCAGCTGAAGATGATGGAGGAACAGCAGAAAGCAGCAGAGAAACAGGCTGAAGATCTAATTAAAGAGCTGGAGCAGGAAATCTCTGAGCTGAAGAGGAGAAACACTGAGCTGGAGCAGGAAATCACTGAGCTGAAGAGGAGAAACACTGAGCTGGAGCAGCTCTCACACACTGATCATCTCCATGTCATACAGGTCAGTCAACATCTGTCTCATCAGCCATCATGTACAAAATTTCAGGACAAACACCTGATGAGCTTAACCTTTTTCATTTGCACCAGTATTTTAGAAAATTATACAAAAGAGACTGAAACAGTAACAAAGTTGTCTCAGGAAGTGTTTCATACTACATTACTGTCACATGTCTAGTCTGTTTTGGTTGTGTTTGATTCTGTCACATGTTCCTTTGTTCTTCTCTCCATTTCTGTTTCCCTGATTACCCTCATTAGTTAATTTATCCCAGCTGTGTCTTGTTAATTATCTCGTTTCTGTTCACTATTTAAGTTCCTCTTGTTCATTCACTCCTGGTCTGGTCACAGTTATGCAATGTGTGTTTGAACCTACCTGTATTTAGAACTTCACCTGTAAACTTCCTTTGAGTAATGTATTTACATGTCCTTGCCTTCCTGCCTGAGTGACGTGTAACAGATGACCAGACCCCAAAACGTTGCTGCAGCAGTGCAGATGCTCAGTTTAGAGCAAGGTACTCTTTCCCTCGAGGCTCACACCCTCGAGCTCATCGACCTGGCATGCCTCACCAACTTTCTTAACCATTCGCTATGCACCTTTTACTTAGCCAGCCTGAGTGAGGAGACTAGGGTACGCCTGCCCAGTGTGAGACCTCGAGGGGAGTTTTCAGAGTTTGTCGAGCTAGTACTGGTGAGCTGTGATTCCCCTTACGCCATCAGCCTCGCCAAGGTCAAGCTCAACAGTCCCACTGTGACTCCAGCAACACCAGAGCCAGAGAAGTACTGGCTCATAGACTTCTGGGCCGAAGCTTCACCTGTCTCCAGTCCAAACCTCCTAGAGCCTGCTCGAAGCCTCCATGAGCCCGCTCAAACTCTCCATGAGCCCGCTCCAAGCCTCCATGAGCCTACTCCTGCTCTCAATGAGCCCGTCCCATTGCACGAGCCCTCCACTCCACCCCTGAATTCCAGGCTCCTGATCCGCCATGGCCGCCCACCGCTCCTGATCCGCCATGGCCACCCACCGCTCCTGATCCGCCATGGCCGCCCACCGCTCTTGATCCACCAAGGCTCCTGACCCGCCATGGCCACCCTGGAGTCAGGGCCCAGATACCTGTCACGGTCCTCCAGGACTCCAGGGTGTCCTGGTTTTTAAGTTAAGAAATGTAAAGTTTAAGTAAGAACAACTTGGATATTTTTATTTTGTAACTATACATTTTAATTGCTCTAAAATTGAAATATGTGAGTAAGCAAATTCATACATTTATCCCAGTTTCGGTTGAAATTAAGTTAGTCTAAATTAAAAGAAACAAGTTCATAATACTCAAAACAATGAGCTGTGTTTGAACTAATTTGTGTAATTTGAGTTGGCTCTACTCAAACCAATTAATTATTTTAAGCATTAGGGTTTACAGTTTACTGTGTAAAACATATTAACTTTAAATATAAATATCATATTTTTTCATATCATATCATATACTCTCACTCTCTCTCGCTGTAGATGTACTCATCCCTGTACAGCCGTCCACACACCAAGAACTGGACTGAGATCAGGATTGACTCTGATGTGTCTAATGTGAACTCTCTGATTAGAGCTCTGACTCAATTGAAGAAAACTCAAGAGGCACTAAAGGAAAAACTCAGTAAAACTGGTATGTGAATATCAAATACAGTAGATTCATATAAGAGGGGACATTCTCACAACCTTGTGTAATGTTATCAAATACAGTAGATTTGTGTAGATGAAAAAAAAAATTTCAAGGAATATTATGAGTTGATCCAATTTCATCTCAATTTGTAAAGGATCATACTGTTTCAAGTATATTTCTGTGAACAAATTCTGCATTGTTTTACAAACTGAGGGATGAGCAACATTTACACACCACTGATGCTGTAGAGAGAAACTTACTGAAATTATTCCTATAAATAATTCATCATATTGTCATCTGTGTCCACAGAGTTGAAGTGTGTGCAGAAGTTTGCAGGTACAGTGTGACTGACACCAATACACTCACAATACTGTTTATAATCTGTATTATACACTCACCTAAAGGATTATTAGGAACACCTGTTCAATTTCTCATTAATGCAATTATCTAATCAACCAATCACATGGCAGTTGCTTCAATGCATTTAGGGGTGTGGTCCTGGTCAAGACAATCTCCTGAACTCCAAACTGAATGTCAGAATGGGAAAGAAAGGTGATTTAAGCAATTTTGAGCGTGGCATGGTTGTTGGTGCCAGACGGGCCGGTCTGAGTATTTCACAATCTGCTCAGTTTCTGGGATTTTCACGTACAACCATTTCTAGGGTTTACAAATAATGGTGTGAAAAGGGAAAAACATCCAGAATGCGGCAGTCCTGTGGGCGAAAATGTCTTGTTGATGCTAGAGGTTAGAGGAGAATGGGCGACTGATTCAAGCTGATAGAAGAGCAACTTTGACTAAAATAACCACTCGTTACAACCGAGGTATGCAGCAAAGCATTTGTGAAGCCACAACACGCACAACCTTGAGGCGGATGGGCTACAACAGCAGAAGACCCCACCGGGACGCACTCATCTCCACTACAAATAGGAAAAAGAGGCTACAATTTGCACAAGCTCACCAAAATTAGACAGTTGAAGACTGGAAAAATGTTGCCTGGTCTGATGAGTCTCGATTTCTGTTGAGACATTCAGATGGTAGAGTCAGAATTTGGCGTAAACAGAATGAGAACATGGATCCATCATGCCTTGTTACCACTGTGCTGGGATGTTTTCTTGGCACACTTTAGGCCCCTTAGTGCCAATTGGGCATGGTTTAAATGCCACGGCCTACCTGAGCATTGTTTCTGACCATGTCCATCCCTTTATGACCACCATGTCCCCATCCTCTGATGGCTACTTCCAGCAGGATAATGCACCATGTCACAAAGCTCGAATCATTTCAAATTGGTTTCTTGAACATGACAATGAGTTTACTGGACTAAAATGGTCTCCACAGTCACCAAATCTCAACCCAATAGAGCATCTTTGGGATGTGGTGGAACGGGAGCTTTGTGCCCTGGATGTGCATCCCACAAATCTCCATCAACTGCAAGATGCTATCCAATCAATATGGGCCAACATTTCTAAAGAATGCTTTCAGCACCTTGTTGAATCAATGCCGCGTAGAATTAAGGCAGTTCTGAAGGCGAAAGGTCAAACACAGTATTAGTATGGTGTTCCTAATAATCCTTTAGGTGAGTGTATACTGTACATCTGAACATGTTTGTTCTGATTGATAATGTCTGATCTCTCTCAGTGGATGTGACTTTGGATCCTGATACAGCGAATCCAGATCTCATCCTGTCTGATGATGGAAAACAAGTCAGTGATGGAGGCATTAAGCAGGACGTCCCAGAAAACCCAAAGAGATTTGATAAGTGTTCTTGTGTTCTGGCAAAGCAGGGATTCAGTTCAGGGAGATTTTACTATGAGGTGCAGGTGAAGGGAAAAACAGGGTGGGGTTTAGGAGTGGCCAGAGAATCCATTAACAGGAAGGGGGCTATTACAGCGAGTCCTGAGGGTGGAGTCTGGGTTGTGATTCTGAGGAATGAGAATAAGTATTCAGTTTTTGATGATCCATTTGTCTCTTTATCTCTAAGAGTGAAACCTGAGAAGGTGGGTGTGTTTGTGGATTATGAGGAGGGTCTGGTCTCCTTTTATGACGTGGAGTCCAGATCTCATATCTACTCTTTCACTGGTCAGACTTTCACTGAGAAACTCTATCCAGTGTTTAACCCACACACTAATGATGAAGGTAAAAATTTAAACCCACTGATCATCACACCTGTCAGATGAAACAAAATAATCAAATCTGAAAAGATTGCTATTTTTAGATAACCACAATCAAGAAGTTTTTACTTACAATATGTGCAAAAAAAAAATAGCAGTCTCTCAAAAAACAAAACCTCAACTATAATGAAATATTTGAGAGTTCCCTTTCGAAAGGGAACTCGCGCTACGTCAGAAAGACGCTACGGGGAACGCCTCCAGCGTGACAGGTGTCTGAACTACTATCGAATCATGGCAATCCTATTGACCGGCGACAGCCTATGATGTCATCAAGGTGCAACGAAGAAGTATATAAGGGCGCTCTGCAAACATGATACCGCTTTTTCGTCTTCAGGGACTGTTCTGTCTGAAATGCTTCGAGTTAAGGTAATCCAAATTCATTATTGTATACACACAAGCTGTGTGTTTCTGCCTGGGATCAAGAGCATGCACAGTCAGCTCTTATCGAGTTGTTTGTTTGTTTGTTTTTATAATGTGAGCGTTTGTCAATCCTAAATCGCTCTGCTCTTGTCTGATTCTCTTCCTGAGGGAAGAGGGTTTGGCATCCGAGACTGATATTGTCCCGCTCATGCCGAGGCTGAGCGCAGACGCATGTCACGGGTTTCTTGGATAGAGCTCGCTGAAATCGTCACGGGAAGGCGTTGTTTCCTTCACGATCTGGCGGCTGACGAGACTTGTTTGCAAGTGCTCTAGGGATGGCTGTGAGAAGGGGGATTGGTCTTCTCAGCCATCCCAAATGTGAATGCTGAGCAGTTGAATGTTATGAAACACGCTGCAGGCGGGCTGCGGCCGCCATGTTGGCGCGTTAGAGGAGAGATCGCTCGTGTTGGACTAAACGATCGATTTCTCCCCAGCCATAATCATCGGCTCAGTTGGGCTTTCATTCCTTCCTGATCTTCCTATTTCGATCGAGAGGGCATGGAATAACCTATAATCTGCTCATATTCACTGACATCAGCGGTATGTCACTGATGGCGGGAGAATATGGGAGAATATGGGTATGTGTGCTCGACTCTGGGAAGCTGAGAGCTCCAACCCTGCCACCTAAACGATGTGTCACTTTAATGACAGGGCATACATGGCAGCAGGTCAGCCCGGTGCTACTTCTTACACCATGGCAGTGTTTCATGCGCACCAGGCCGGTTTGCTGATGCGGTGGTTGCGCAACAGGTGGAGACTGGGCCCGAGGGCCAACATCGCGGAGGAATAGTGCATTTGGTAGTGTCTGAGGACCTGCATACCACTGAGATCCGGGTCCCAGGCAGGTGGGAGGCGTCAAGGTCTGAGGACCGGAGACGGGGCCTGAGGGCCCGCATTGCCTCCCGTGCGCCCCCTCAGTCGAGGGTGGGGCACAGAGAGGCGGACTCCCAGGAGAAATAGGAGCTGAAATAGGAGCACAAAACGCAGTCAGCATTTATGATGGGTCTCCTCCCTGAGGGTGAGCTACGAATTACATTGACCCTCACTCCTCTTCTTCATCATCTCCCCAGGTGCTTCTTACATCCAGCCTAGGTGGGTCCGCGATGATGTGCTAGGGCCCGTCTGGCTCTGTGAGTGCGCCACCTCAGGCCTGTGGTAGTGGTACACCTAAGCATACATATTGTGAATTGAGTTTGTGGGTGGATATAATGGTGCACCGCAGGCAAGCGGGTAAGTCCCCTATAAGAGGGAAAAATATTAATATATTTTTATTAACTGACACGCCTCTGCAGCATTGCGTGGCGGTCGGGGACAGTGCCTCTGGGATGGCAGACCGGGGTGGTGGTCCCTCTTTTTAAGAAGGGGGACCGGAGGGTGTGTTCCAACTATAGGGGGATCACACTTCTCAGCCTCCCCGGGAAAGTCTATGCCAGGGTACTGGAGAGGAGAATTCGGCCGATAGTGGAACCTCGGATTCAGGAGGAACAGTGTGGTTTTCATCCTGGTCGTGGAACACTGGACCAGCTCTATACCCTCTACAGGGTGCTGGAGGGTTCATGGGAGTTTGCCCAACCAGTCCACATTTGTTTTGTGGATTTGGAGAAGGCATTCGACTGTGTCCCTCGCGGCGTCCTGTGGAGGGTGCTGGGGGAATATGGGGTCCGGGGTCCTTTGCTGAGGGCTGTCCGGTCCCTGTATGACCGAAGCAGGAGTTTGGTCCGCATTGCCGGCAGTAAGTCAGACTTGTTCCCGGTGCATGTTGGACTCCGGCAGGGCTGCCCTTTGTCGCCGGTTCTGTTCATAATTTTTATGGACAGAATTTCTAGGCGCAGCCAAGGGCCGGAGGGTGTCAGGTTTGGGGACCACACGGTTTCGTCTCTGCTCCATTGTCGTGTTGGCCCCTTCTAACCAGGACCTTCAGCATGCACTGGGACGGTTTGCAGCCGAGTGTGAAGCGGCTGGGATGGGGATCAGCACCTCCAAATCCGAGGCCATGGTCCTCAGTCGGAAAAGGGTGGCTTGCCCACTTCAGGTTGGTGGAGAGTTCCTGACCCAAGTGGAGGAGTTCAAGTATCTAGGGGTCTTGTTCACGAGTGAGGGGAGGATGGAACGGGAGATTGACAGACGGATCGGTGCAGCTTCTGCAGTAATGCGGTCGATGTACCGGTCTGTCGTGGTGAAGAAAGAGCCAGGATTAAAAAAAAAAAAAAAAAGAGTATCTCTGGGAAGGCATCGCTCATTCCTGCGGGTATGTAGCGTATTGCTAGGCGTGTATTTTCTCCTAGTTTTAAGCTGGTAACTGGTAGCTGCCTCGGGTAAGGCAGTTTTTATCCTCTCTCAGTATAAGTTTTTTTTGAGAATGCAGGTTCAGACTACGCTAGAACTACAGTTCGATCTAGAGCGAGATCTAGTATATGACTGGCACTTCTGCCCGAGTGTCCTTTTTGTCTGGTGCAATGGATGTGGCCTTATCGGGCCTCAGGTATAGATCTAGATTGGCCTAGGTTTCTAGGGATTACGGAGGCGCCCGCTAAAAAGCACTGACGCTCCGGGTAGCTATTCTATAAAGGAATGTAGTTTTTTATTTTTATCCCTAATGTAGCCTCCTCTTACGTAGAGTCGTCCGGCCAAGGCCCGCCCCCTTCTCTGCGTTCTGGGGCTTTCACTAGTAATCCAGGTTGGTGCTATGCAGAATTGATAGCGACCAGTGGTCGTGGGGCAGGGTTAAGGCCATCTTTTGTATGATACAAAAAAGATTGTATGCATAGCTCAACCCTGCCCTCCAGAGCTAGTTTCTTAGAAAGCCGCCAGCTTTTTGGCAGGCTCTGGCCCTGTTTATATGCCCTGGCCATGTGGCAGTACTCCTCTGACAAGGCAGGGTAGATTTGAGTACCCCCACTCCTAGCTCTGTATCATTCTGCCTCACCCATGGCTCAGGTTGAGCAGCACTTCGCAACCTTAGTTTATGTAGGTTTGGTAGTGAGTTCCCTTGTAGCCAGAGCATTGCCATGGCTGACGCCCTCGCACGGTATGGTAGGCTGCTATTAAAGCTAGGACCTCCATGAGGTGGGTGGCGTATGTGGTCAGTGTAGGACCCCCCCCCCCCCCCCCCCCGCTTAGGGGGTACAGGGCGTTTGGTTTGCTGAGTACCCTGCTATGGACAATGTGATTAGGTTCCAGTGCTTTTAGGTGCTGCCGATAAGACTGCGCCATCATACAGTTGGCTCCAGAAGAAATCAGAAGAAATTGGAGGCCTCTGGGATGGGTCACCCAGCCAGGCTGGGACAGATTGAAGGACAGCTGGCTGTGAGTAGCCAGCTGGGGCAGTCTTGGCAGTAGACTCCAGGTCAGGTAGTAGGCCTCAGCAGGCCTCATTGCAAGCGAGACCCGACGTTTGGGGAGGTTAGCAATTTATTAGCTGCAACTTGGTTAGGTAGTCAGCCTTGGTAGGCCTCTTGCAAAAATTCGGCCCCATGTGTTTTGCGGTATGTATTGCTCCCCAACGATGTCGGCTTCAAGTAGCAGAACATTTCCCAACTAATAACCCTAGTTGGCAGTTGGATGTTATTTTTGTCAGCCAGCAGAGAAGCTACTGTCAGCCCAAGGTTATAGCAGCCAGTTTTTCATTCCTGCCACCACTGTAGGGTGGTAGGCCCCATTAGGCCTCCCTGAAGGCGGGCTCCCGTTCGCCAGTCGCTGTGTCAGCTAGCATGGGCTGCTAAGCTGTTGGTGGGTGGTAGGCCGCACCAGGCCTCCCTGAAGACTCGGCATGAGGTAGCAGGCCTCACCAGGCCTCCCTTGAGGACGCGTTCCTGGGCTTCAGTCACTCGGCAGGTTGTGATGAACTGTTGGCAGGTAGTAGGCCCCACCAGGCCTCCCTGAAGGAGGGCTCCTGATTGCCAGTCGTCGTGTCAGCTAGCACAGGAACTGCTAAGCTGTTGCTGGGTAGTAGGCCGCACTAGGCCTATCCAACACTTGTCATGAGATAGTAGGCCTCACCAGGCCTCCCCTGAGGGCATGTTCCTGGGCTCCAATTACTTGAGAAACAGTTAGCATGAGTCGCTAGCAGGTAGCAGGCTGCACTAGGCCTCCCTGCAGGCCTGCTATCAGGTAGTAGGCCTCACTAGGCCTCCCTTGAGGGCGAGTTCCTGAGTTAGGATACTCGGGTAGCTAGCATAGCTTGCTATCAGGTAGTAGGCCTCTCCAGGCCTCCCTTAAGGCTGACTATAAGGTAGTAGGCCTCACTAGGCCTCCCTGAGGGTGAGTTCCCAAGTCAGGATGCTCGGCTAGCTGGTGTAGCTTGACTATCAGGTAGTAGGCCTTCACTAGGCCTCCCTGAGAAAACAAGTTTCCGTTTTCCAGCTACTTTGACAGTTGGCTTCGGCTGCTATCAGGTAGTAGGCCTCACCAGGCCTCCCTTTAGGCGAGTTTCTGAGTTTGGATTCTCGGGCATTTGGCATATACTGTTATCATATAATGAGCCTCACTAGGCCTCCCTAAGGGGTTTGGTTCTCAGTTCGGAACTGTTAACTGGCATGACCCTGACAGCTAGTGGGGACCTGCTATCAGTGATCTGGCCCTTAGCCGGCAACATCTGAGTACGGTCTTACCCTAGCGCGACTGATGTCACTTCTGCTACTTGGTCCCCAAGTGAGGGAACCTGCCTACAACCTGGCTTACCTACTGGGCAGCCCCTTTTAAACTCTCTTTGAGGGTCATCTGTGAGCCCGAAGCTGCCTGGGCCTGATCAGATGGTCGTAGGCCCCTAGGGTGGCCTCCCAATTAGATCAGCTTTATAGGCCAGTTTGGCCTCCTGAGTGTTTCTATTTGATAATAGCTCAGTAGATCCTAGGATCGAGCAGATTAACTCCCCTCGCTGGCAAGGGTGGAAAGCGCTATGCTGAGTACCGCTCTCCAGGATGTCCGTCTCTGAGATCCGGTCTGAGGAGGACACTGTCTGTTCGCAGTACCTTGGGCTGGATGCCTCTCCAGGAGGCGAGTGTCCAGAGGCTCTGTTCTCGAACAGACAGGGATGGCCCAGCCGAAGTGCCCTTTGGAAATGGCACCAAGCTAGGCCTCCCTGGTGGCGTTGGTGGCTGGCTGGGGCGCTCTAGGGCCCCCTAGTGACATTCCCTTAAAGGAGCCCCCTTCTTTTGAATGGGTTGGATCCAGGCCTTTGAGCGGCCTGGGTAGGACTTCTCTAAGTGTTCGAAGCTTCCTACTCAGGTTTTTAGCTTGGACTATGACCGTAGGGGATTCTGTCACTGACAGCCTTGTGTGACCAGAGGAGGAGTGGTTCAGGCATTTCAATGGAATTTGCTTGTCCTGACAGTTGTCACTGCCAGTGGGCATGCACTCCCCTCGGCATGGCGGCGTGGGTATACCATTCCCCGTAGCGTCTTTCTGACGCAGCGCGAGTTCCCTTTCGAAAGGGAACGTCTCGGTTACATATGTAATCCTAGTTCCCTGAGAACAGGGAACGAGACGCTGCATCTCATTGCCATGCCTTGAGGCCTGCCTGCCAAACAGTCCCTTCAGACGAAGAAGCGGTGTCATGTTTGCAAGGCGCCCTTATATACTTCCTGGTTGCACCTTGATAACATCATAGGCTGTCGCCAGTCGATAGGATTGCCGTGATTCGATAGTAGTTCAGACACCTGTCACGCTGGAGGCGTTCCCCATAGCGTCTTTCTGACTCAGCATCTCGTTCCCTGTTCTCAGGGAACTAGGGTTACATACGTAACCGAGACGTTTTTATGTTGTGTGAAATACATTTGAATGGCCAGTTTATTACGAGTCTATATTTTCTAACCAACACAAATATTTGTTTGCTGTTAACTTTCTTTAATACTTTGCTTTTGCTTTTCAAATCTACTGACATTTAACATAATGATTTAATATTATATTGTGAAATTCTACATAATTTTTCTACATGTTACAGTAGAAAACTTTTTAAGGAAATCTCTGAAGTCATTTTCTCTCATCTCCAGCTGTTAACTCTGAATGTCTTGTGAAATATTGTGATTTTTTATTTTTTTATTTTTTTTAAATACTGTAATAACTGCAGAATCTCAATAAAGACATACATTCTGATATTGCTTGTAATCTAAACGGATTGTTAATTGTTGCTTCATAAACTTTAGAACAGACAGATGGGATATGAATAAATCATGGAGGATCTTTATTGTTGACTAGAACCGGTTTCATATGACAGAACTGAATTATTACAGTGATGATGACTCTTCCTGCATATTCACTAGCGGTGTAACGATTCACTCGTTTTCTCGATGCATCGATCTTGAAACGTGCATTTTGAATCGTTTATTTTGGCCGATAATCGATTTAAAATGCTAAGAATCGAATGAATCGCGATTCAATGCTTTAAAATTAACTTTAGATTATATCTACTAAATGCGTGAATTAATAGAGACGTTGTGCTGCGTCATTTGCGCCCTCACAGCTCGCCTTCACAGACACGCACTTTACCGCCTTCACTGGATTGCTCTCACGCTCCGTCCGTCGCTCACTGACACATGTTTGAGCAGCTCATGTTTGAGCTCTCCTCAGGACAGCCACTGCAACCACATGAGCAGATGACCGCTCTCTATTGAGATAGGAATTGTCCCGAGTCAAACCGCAAGCCATTGTCAACTGCAAAGTCACCGCGGTCACTACTGTTGAAATAAAACGCTTTCATTGCGTGGGAACGTCACCGTTATTTTATAAGTTTTATGGAAATACAGTAGGCCTACCTGAGCAGTTGAAGTAAAACCCCGCTTAGTCAAGGAAGAACATTTATTGCATGGAGAGAGCAAACACGTTTGTGTAAGTGTCTAAAATGCATATGCACAGTTCTGATGAATGATACATGAAATTAAACTTAATGTCATTTAACTGAATATACGAAGGAAACTGCTAAAGTAACTACAACATTACCAACACTGAAATAAGAGCATGCGGTTTATATATCAATCAGATGCGCATTAAAGTAGCCTCCGATAATAGCAACAGTATAGACACCGGTGCTTTTCTTTCAGAATCATCATAAGGAAAATGATCCGTATAAAGAGAACAAAGAGGGTTTTTCTTTCTATTCTGTGAAGAAGTTAGTTTAGGATTAGTTGGAAAAGTGCATGATATAAGAGTCTCTCCATGCAGCATTGAGTGTTTAATACCATGAACACTTTAATAAGGTTGTGTAGCCATTGACATTATCCTACGCAATAGTTAGCATTAATTAACAATACTTTTATAGCCTTTTTAAATTCTGGCTTATGTACATTTCTACAAATATAAAAATATAAAGTGTGTAATAATAATAAAACAATAAAGTAATATGAACTAACATTAACAATGGACTAAATTTTTTTTTTTTGGTAACACTTTCAGTAAGGATGTATTAGTTAACATTAGGTCATGTTAACTAATGCATTAACTAATCAACTAACCTGGTATTATGTTTTATTTTTCAACACCTCTATTCAGCATTAGTTTGTATTTGTTTATGTTAGTTCACAGTGCTTTAACTAATGTTAACAAGAGTTTAATAATGCATTAGTAAATGTTGAAATTAACATTAACAAAGGTAAAATAAATGCTTTATAACTGCAGTTCATTATTAGTTCATGTTAACTAATGTAGTTAACTAATATTAACTAATGAACCTTATTGTAAAGTGTTATCGTTTTTTTTTTGCCCACTCTCTGACCTCTGTGTAATTCACACCCTGACTAAGACACATTAGGGGAAGCATTTAAATAATCCTATGAATGCATATAAAAAAAAAGCATAATCGCATCAAATTTTTATGTGAATCGCCTTGAATCGAATCGTTCTGAATTGTCAAAAAACGTTCTTGAATCGAATCAAAAACCTATGAATCGTGAATCGAATCGATTCGCTTCCTACCCAAAGATTCACAGCCCTAATATTCACAGATCCGAGTTTCCCGGATCAATAGCTTGTGAGCTAATTCTGTTACTACACAAATAACAGCTCTTTTCAATTGTTGTCATGGACTATGCTCTTAGGCAACCGGAAGGGTAAAGGTGCAACCCAACTTTTGGTGCTGTCCTGATAGCACTCAGCTTCCATGATCTTCAGAAACTCTAGATCTTCCATGGATGGAGCGAGTCTATGGTCGTCGGGAGAACAAACGAAGACAGTCTGCCCTAAGCAGTCTCCACTGAGCGTCATTGAACCACGGTTGGAGGTTGGTGCTGGATGATGCTGAGGTCTAGACACTTGACCAAATACCTCTTTCACTCTAAACTGGTTGTTGCATGGTTGAAGATAACTCATACGACCGTTCTCTAAGATGGTTGTTTTGTAGCTTCTCACCTCTTGTGTTCTGTGAGCACCTCCAAGGCACACATCACTGACGATGACCCATCCTAGATCAAGCCTTTGCGCAAACGGTGCATCTCCTGGGCCACTTATCTGTTCTCGGACCTTGTGTGTTTGTAAGATGTCTCTGCCCAGTAAGAGGAGAATTTTGGCATCAGGATCTAAAGATGGAATCTTGTCAGCGATGCACTTCAAGTTGGCATGATGGTAGGCTGCTTCCGGCGTAGGAATCTCAGAGCGAATGTTAGGGATTTGGTTGCACTCCAGGAGTGTAGGCAGGTGAATGCTTATTTTCTGGTCCACCGACTCCACAGTGTAACCACTGGCTCTCCTCCCCGCCATCTCTGAACACCCCGCACAGGTTTTGAGGGTATATGAGTAAGAACTTCCTGTAGGAGCTAAAATGTGTTTGGCTGGGTGATGTTATTCTTGTTTTAACCACTGAGTGGTGCTGTGAACATTACTGAGAGATCAATGTATATAGGAAGCCTTCCTTATGCTGTAGGTAGGTGTTTTGACCCGGAAGGGCAAAAAGGTTTTGACCACAACAGCGGTGAACGTATGTTAACTTCCCTTTGGATGAATGTATTAAATATTCAAATGGACATTATGCACTGTGGTGTTTGTGGAGCCAATAAACTCTGTATAGTGATGCAACGGAAGAATGGTCTTCGCGTTATTATGGACGAAGTAAACAACGTAACACCAAAGAAAGTGAGTCAACCTAATTTCTCCGGGACCAAGACAACTCAGTAGCTTAAAGTATTAGATTTAGCTCCTACACTTCCAGAGATCTTAAAAACCTCAAAGAACTCAGACCGTGCCATGGAGCAATTGCTCTGTTCGTCTAGTATGGCGTACATCTCTCTTGCTGCAGCCGTTCGGGAACACACTGACAAGGCAGATTTTAGCACATGTTCTGACACTCAATCCTTCACCACATATTTGAGTGCACGTCGACTTGACCTCCTGGACGTCTGCTTTGTCCTCCTCTCCGCCATCCTCTGAAGTGAAAGTGGACGACTTAGATTTCCACGTAGGTGGGTAGGGGTGTAGTGCTGTCACATGAGCCACACTCTGTACATTTTATCTCAGCGTTGCAATTCTTTTCGAGATGGTCTGTGGAGGAGCAACAGCGAAAGCAGATGTAATGCTCTTTAAAAAGCTGTTTGCGATCATTTATGCTCTTCTCATGAAAGCCTCTGCATTTCCTCAGGCTTTCTATGCAGAGGGCAGTGTTTGTTAGGATCAATACGTTCCGTACTTTCTCTAAACTCTGCATTAGCAGTTCCTGAGACCTGCGTTTTGTGAACGTATACAGATGTCTTAGTAGGTTTCTCCCACTTACTCTTTCTCTCTGCTGGAGCCTGCGTGAAGAAGTTAAAACTTGGGTCAGTGTGAGCCCTTGCCTCTGTGGCGATGAAGTCTACCAACACGGAGAAAGGTGGAAAGCTAACAAAATGTTCCTGTTTGTATCTTGTGCCAAGGTAAAGCCACTTTTCTTGCATGTTGTATGGAAGTTTCTCGAAAATAGGCTTAATACCTCTGGAGGTATCCAAGTACGACAAGCCTGCAAGGTAGCCGTCTTCTTTGGCTGCTTGTAGCTCCGACAACAGGTCGGCTAGATCCCTGAGTCTTTGTGGATCCTTCATTGTAACCTTCGGAAAGCTTTCTAGCTTGTTGAACAAAGCCTGTTCGATGGCCTCTGGCGAGCCATATATTTCGTTGAGGCATTCCCATGCCATGCGCAATCCAATTGCTTAATCCTTAATGTTGACTGTTTTAATTCTTCTTACTTGTTCTGTCGACTCTTTTCCTAGATACTTGTTGAGGAGGTCAAGTTCTCCTGCAGCAGACAGGTCTAGATCGGCGATAGCGTTCAGGAATGATGTTTTCCAGGCCCAATAGTTCATTGGCTGGTCATCATATGCAGTTAGACCTGAAGTCACCAGGCTGCTACGAGCTAGGTACTTGATGAGATCTCCAGTGGACGTAGAATGGTCATAGCTAGCTCCGTAAGATGTCTTGTGAGCATGCATGCGTGTAGGAGGTGAGGGATCTGCTTTGACATTCTGTTGCGAACAATTCCAACTATGCTGATGAACTGGGAAGGAGTTAAGCACTTGATTGTAGCTTTTTTGAAGCGGCGCTCCACTGGTCTGAAGAGCTTGATGAACTTGCTGTGGCTTAATGTCTGGGGAAGCAGCAGCTTGATTTTGACTCGCACTGAATGGGTGAGGCGTTGAGAAGATAGCATCATTAGGTTGAGAATGCGGTGAATGCAGTGTTGGCGAAGCATAATCACTACCTTTTCTGACTGATAAACCTCTGCTGCATAAGCTGGTTTGTACCGACACATAAGCGGAGACTCGCTGGTCTTTGACCGATTGAGGAACCTGGCTGCCAGCCTTACTGCATACTTCAAAGCCCATGTCTTGTAAACCAGCCACGAGGGCATTCGCCTCTGCTATGGCGGCATCCTTTTCTTTCTCATGATTTAATGCATCAAGATTAGCTTGAACACGAGCCTGCTCTTCTTTAAGTTCGATTTCCTTCTGCGTGTGCGCTGCTCTAGCTTGCGCTGCTTCAGCCTTCGCCTTTGCCATGGCGACGGCCATACTAATCTTTGAGCTGGACAATAAACCAGATGAACGACTGCTTCTTGAACGCACAGTCTCAGATTGGATATCTTCGTTCCCTTTTCTACTGTTGCTGCGTTGTGACATTGTGACTCAAAGCGTTGTCAGTAATGGGAGAAGAAAGCTATTGAGTAGCTGACAGGGCGCTGTAGCATTACCCACTTATCTCTTGGTATTGAGTTGCTCCGTAAAATGGCGATCCTTTTGTCTTTTGTTAGCTACGTCGCCGTCTTTTCACTGTCATGGACTATGCTCCATTCAGCTTAAACACTCCCAATGAACTCCAGGACACAGATGCTTAATTTCCATAAAGTTTACTGGGATTATTGTGAAACTGCAATACAATACAAATGAGATGAATTAATATTAAATCCAAATGCAAAGACAGAGAAAAACAGAGACACAGCACGGATTATCTTCACAGCGGTGTTCTATATGATAAACGCAATCGTGCTAGTAAACAATAGACAGTAATAAACATGAAGCTAACTTAGCCGTCTCAATAATCTTACAAAAGATGAAAATAGGCACTATCCTAATATTTCTCGACAAGAAATACTCACAGGCATTGCTTTAGCAAAAGGGAAAAGTAAAAAGCGATCGCCTGAGAGAGAGAGTGTAGGGGGCACCTTCCATCAACGATTTTGACAGGTTTATTGCCCTTTAAGCCCCGCCCCTTTTCCCCACGCTAGCCCCTCCCCTTATGGGGTTGTATGTGCACCGTGGGAATTTTCCCACGTTAGCTCCTCCTTATGACTGGTGTATGTGTACTGTGGGAATTTCCCCACGTTACCTCCTTCGTTGTGGTAAATTTCCAACGCAAAGAAGATGTAAATGGTGTTAAAACTTTTTAAAAGAAGTGTATAATAAAGACATATTCAGAGCTGAGATCAGTCTTTTTATTAAAGAAAACATAATTTCATTACAAAATATTTATCACTTTTAAAAACGTTAAAGCATCGATAAGTTAAAATTGTATTTTTCTATAAAAATGTTAAGAGATTTTAAAGATGTTAAAATAAATCAATCATTTAGAGAGAAAAAAACAAATGTATCCGTTCAAATTTGTAAAAAAAACTATTGGATTTGTCATAAAACAGAAAGTAGTTTTTTTTTTAAAACATTGTTTAAAAACTATTGCATTTGACATAAAAACAAAATTAGTTTAAAAACCTGTTACATAAAACACAATCTTTTTAAAAGTTAAAATAAACTTTTAAAAGTTTTAAAAGTTTTTAAAACATTGTTAAAAAGACTGAGGTTTCTACATACCAGTAGTTTTTCCATGTGTAATTTGATGAAGGAGAGTAAAAAGATGTCCTCACAGTCCAAGGACCTGGCCGGAATGACCTTGCCTGAAACCTGCAAAGACCCAGATGCAGACTCCTCCCCTACCCCGCCCACACTACGTGATCACCGTGGGAAAAATAACATGTCATTGGACCTTCCCATCGAGAGAATGCGACTGCTCTCTTTGGAGTCTAAGTGAAAAATGACCCGTCAACGAGTGTGCTCTGCCTCAAACAGTCCACACCCACTAACACACCCCTCTCAAAGCTGAGAGGTTAATTCAAATTTAAGGGCGGTACGTAAAAAATGACGCTCGTGATGACATCACTCACGAGGGATTCCCCCTCCCTCTCTGAAACAGGTGCACGTTTAAAAAGGACGGCGCGAAATAGGTACTTGTGATTATTTGAAATCAGATAATCTACGATGGCTATGGCAATGCAATCACCCCCGAAAACTCCCGAAAGAAGGATTACCGAGGCTATGGAGGATTTGACTTTAGCTCCACGAAAAAAACGAGAATCACACAGACCTTGTTTAACGCGATTTGTTTACGAGGTGCCGGATCGCACGGAATATACCTTTCACTTATCTGGAGGACGGGCGTGCACGTATTCTTATGCCAAAAACCAAAGAGAAGTCAGAGTGGTTAACGTGGATAATAATGAGAGATTCACTACAAATCCACCGGGAGATCCTGATTTGATATTCGGCGAAAGAGATTGGATTTTATTTTATTCGAAGGTCTGGCCGGATTTAAAGGATGGAGCGGACGCTCCACTATTCATCGGGGAGTGGTCTGGAACTGGAATATCGATGGGGACTAGATACCGAATTCTTGCGGATCAGATTAATAAATATCCCGAGGATTACATTTATATTCTTTCCAGTGCTTTTGGGGAGAACGCGCCTGAAGCCCGGTGGCCAATTTCGGAGGAGGAACATCTGAAATTTTATGATTTCAAATTCATGTTTCAGTGGAAAGATGTATCTGTGGTGGAGGATATTTTTTCTAAAATCAACCAACTTTTTAAGTGAACCGATGCGTTTGAAAGGTATAATAATATCAAAGTTAAGTTGTTTCACCCCGAGTGGGCCACGCCTACCAGAAGGGGAGTATACTTAACTCCACCTACTCAATACAAGCATTCAAAAGTCCTCTCTTCAGACAGTCTCCCTCATTCACATCGGTGTCATGTCTCAACAAAGTGATCTCCCTTAGTCTTCTACATCAGAACTGCTTGAAAAAATGCTGGTGGATTTACAAAAAAAAAATGGATTTGACTTTCCTTACAAAACATGGATTTGTAACACCTGTGATGGATTACGACGCAGCAGACACAACACAGGATACGACGGACGGTTGTTTTGGTGAGACTGGGCACCGGATTATAAAAGCTATTTTGGCCGTCATTTTTATATATTTGATCGACAAACGAATGAAGAAAGATTGCGATGGATCCCCCTTCACAAACGAGACATACTTGTTTGTTTGAACCTCCTGCTTATTATTTCTACGGATGTTTTGAAGAGATTAGACTGAAAATCCTCACGCCTATTGTGGAAAACATTTTGGCTCAAGCCTTGAGTCATTACAGAGCCAGGCCAAATCTACAAAGAATCCTGGGTGCTGTCGCAGTAATTTTATTTGATCTCAGAGATGAAATGTACATCGTGGAATAATTATCTTCAATGTGTGAGAAATTGATTGATGAATCATCTGAGGAGATCATTTACACAGCTGTGGATAACTGGAAACGCAGTGTTACTGAAGATCCTGGAAACACTCAAGTTTGAAGATGGGGAATTTGTGTTGTACCGCTCGGATTACAAAATATTTCTTTAAATCGCGTGTCAAATATGGAATATCTAACCTACTCCACAAGATTATCTGGAATAATCGGACTACAAATACTGACACAACCCCTGATGAAAAACGACTAATGGAATTAAAGGAATTAATGGACGACTTGTGGGCATTATCGGATGGATGGAGTGACATGGTTAACATCTCTGTAAACTGCGACAACACATCCTGTGCGGTCATCAAAAACGTGTGTATGTAACTGATGTGTGTAGTCTGTTAAGTAATGAAGATCCGGATGTGTGTGATATTATTGATTTTTTAGTTGAATACATTTTGGATAAGAATTTTGAAATATCTGTGAAATTTTATTTTTTGTTTTGTGGGATATAATTCATATTATACATGTTTGTGACTTGTGAAAATAAAAAATCTTTATTGTTTGAAAATAAAAAATGTTGTGACTTTATATTGTGAAAATAAAAATCTTTGTTGTTTGAAAAAATGTTGTGACTTTATATTGTGAAAATAAAAAATCTTTGTTGTTTCAATACTGAACAAATTTGCAGCTTGACTCATTATTGACTGAGACCCGTAGCGTTAACATGGCAGAACTAATGAAGAAAATATACTACGATCCTGCCAATTCTGGAGCTTTGGGAGGTAAAAACAGATTAAAACAAGCTGTATTAGAACAACACGGTGTAAGATTATCTGATAATGAAGTGTCCACATGGCTCAGTAGTCAGGATACATACACTCTCCATCGAACAGCACCAATAAAATATAAGCGGAACCGCGTGATGATTTATGGGAAAGACCAACAATTTCAGGCCGATTTAGTCGATATGTCGGCGTACGCGAAAGAGAATGACAATATTAAATATATTTTAACTATTATTGATATTTTCTCAAAATATGCCTGGACAAGGGTGTTACGAAATAAATCTGCTTCTGAAGTGACTAAAGCATTTTTGTCTGTTTTGAAAGAGGGATGAATACCGATCAAGTTACAGACTGATAAGGGGACAGAGTTTTTCAATAAACCTTTTCAACAGATGACAAAAAAATATAATATAACACATTTTGCAACCGCTTCTGAATTAAAAGCGAGTGTAGTCGAAAGGTTTAATAGAACTTTAAAGGGGCGAATGTGGAGGTATCTTACATCGATAAATTCCAGATGTTACTGTGATATTTTGCAAGATTTGACAGAGGGGTATAATTCCAGTTATCACAAGTCCATAAAAATGCGACCGTTGGACGTAAATAAAGAAAACGAAGCCGCGGTGTTCAACAATTTATATGGGAAAATACGTAAAGAGACGCCGGTCTCTAAATTCTCAGTCGGTGACGTGGTTAGAATATCTAAAGTGCGGAATATATTTACCAAAGGATATGAGCAGAACTATACTGAGGAATACATTTCACTATAGCTTCTTGTATACCGAGGGAAGTACCGATGTATATTTTACAGGACTATGATGGGGAGATAATACAGGGGGTTTTTTTACGAAAAAGAACTCCAAAAAATTATTGTGAGTGATGATAAATCGTTTAAGGTCGAAAAAATTTTCAATAAAAAACGCAGCGGAAAAGTCTCATACGTTTTGGTGAAATGGTTTGGGTGGCCATCAAAATTCAATAGTTGGATTCGTGAAAAACACGTGATTGATCTACAGTCTCCTTTAAAGGCCTAGCGAGAGTCACAGACGCTGTCATTTATGCAAAGTATCCATGATGTCAGAGGAGGGGTTCTACGTTACGCTCCCTTGCAATGCATCCGAGGATGTTTACCCCGAGAATCGCATATCTAATTACAGAACTAGACTGGCAAAAGCAAAACATTTAAAAGGATTATGGGAAGTGGGGCTGGTTGAGTTTCACTACCCGAGAACCTGGCACACTTTCAACGAGGAAGACGCTGGTTTTAATTTTGAATGCGAGAAACGTTCGAAAGAGGATGAACGTACCAAACCGCGGGGTGATGTTAATATCCAAACTTTCCGGAAAGCCCTAAAAATATCTACGAATCATAATAATATAAAATACGGTTATTTTGAGGATATTTCAGCATTTCTTAAGGAAATAAACGCAACTCTTCCATCACGGGTACATCTAGGCTACGACCATATAAAGAATAAGATATTTCTGAAAACAAAAGCTAGCCGCCATTCTAGGGTTAAAACCCGGTGTTTCTATAGAAAATGTAAACATTATCACCTCTACATATCATATTACCAAGCACAAAGTGGGGGATCCATGGAGAGCTTTAGTGGGACCAGGGTAATGTATGGTTCTGGTTTCGGATCAGGAATCGGCGGTCTCTTTCGTGGATTATACCGTATGGCGATTCCATTTCTATGAAGGGGTTTTACTATAGCAAAACCCCACATAAAAGCTGCAGCAAGAAACATAGTAAGCGATGTGGTTACCAGCGCGCTATCAAGGTCATATAACGAAAACACAGAGGGACAGAGCGGTCACGGACTCATGGTCATGCAACGAAAAGGGTTAAAACCACCAGGGACCCGTATGAGGAGAGGGCGTGGTCATGCCATAAAGAATACTAGACACAACACTAAGAAATCCTAAGTTGCAAAAATCAGCCGAAGAAGTCGCAAGAAGGCTGTGAAAAGATCTCCAAGTTTGAAAAGACGAACCAACACTATTTTCTAAAAAAATCATGTCGTTGATTCATAGTATGTCAGACAAGTGCGTCAAATCAGAATTGGATATTTTTACCCATCCTTTAACGCAGACATCTATTGAAAAAAACGCTTATGTGGAAATCCCGCCTGTGTCAGCTATTAATGATGCTTCTCTGATTGAATTTTTCATTGCAGGGACTGGCGAAGATTACAGAGATCTGAATAACACGTTGTTATATACACGCGTCAAAATAACTTTGCCGAATGGAGGTGGCATACCCCAAGGAGCTCCTGTGGGTTTGATCAACTATCTGGCTTCAACTATTTTCTCGCAGGTGGATGTCTCCCTAGGAGATCGGCTAGTGTCACAATCCTCCAATATGTATCCGTACAGATGTATTCTTGAGATGCTCACTAATTATGGAAAAGATACCCTAGAGAATAACTTTTCAGACGGATTGTTTTACAAAGATACAGCCGGTCATATGGATGCTACAAATCCAGCTGGTACTAATGCAGGTTTAACAAAAAGAGCTGCCTTTACAGAGGGGAGCAATGTCGTGGAGCTACTGGCTCCAATACACAGCGATATATATTTTTTCAGCCAAAATTACTATTGAACGGCGTCGATATTCGTATTCGTTTAACTAGAGCGAAAGACACATATTTTACAGGACTATGATGGGGAGATAATACAGGGGTTTTTTTTACGAAAAAGAACTCCAAAAAATTATTGTGAGTGATGATAAATCGTTTAAGGTCGAAAACATTTTCTATAAAAAACGCAGCGGAAAAGTCTCATACCTTTTGGTGAAATGGTTTGGGTGGCCATCAAAATTCAAAAATTTGTACAGAGGGGAGCAATGTCGTGGAGCTACTGGCTCCAATACACAGCGATATATATTTTTTTAATATATATATTTTTTTTCAGCCAAAATTACTATTGAACGGCGTCGATATTCGTATTCGTTTAACTAGAGCGAAAGACGCATTCTGTCTTATGCGTGGGGACGCGATCGATTATAAACTAAAAATAATCTCTGTTTCTCTTTTTATCAAGAGAGTGTCAGTTTCCCCCTCCCTCTGCTTGGGGTACGCTCAAGCTTTACTGTCGGCCACGGCCAAATATCTTATTGATAGAGTTTGCGTGAAGAACCTCTCCATACCGGCAGGGGCGCGCGTCTCAAACCATGAAAATCTCTTCGTCGGCACATTGTCGAAATCGATCATTATAGGGATGACGGATAATTCTGCCTTCACAGGTGCATACGATAAAAACCCATTTGCCTTTAAGCACTTTCATTTAGAATATTTAAATCTCACCTCTGACGGCCTTCACATCCCGACACGTCCGTTTTAGCCCAAATTTAATTTAGGAAACGCTGTTAGAGAATTTTATCAACTGGTTTCCGCAACTTGAAGACATCCTAAAAACCAAAAACAGTCATTGGGCATAGATAGAGAAGACTTTCTCAATGGCTACACACTTTATGCCTTCAACCTGACATCGGATGACGAATGTGGGGGTCATGTGTCGCTGATTAAATCAGGAAATATTAGATTAGAAGCACGTTTTAGAGATATCCTCTACAACACACCGTAAATATTCGAATCTATGCGACGTACGATTCTCTCCTGGAAATATCACATTGGAGACAGGTGCTTGGAGATCACTATTAAAGGGATTGAAATGAATACGGTGGAGCTGGCGGAAATTATGGATAACATAGCGTGTGATGTAAATTTTTTTAGGAGTACTCCCTTCCGATCATCTCCCCAAAGAAACTTTGAAAAATGTACCGGCTCTATTAATTTGTAATACGGATCCATCGGATGAACCGGGACACCACTGGTTAGCTATGTACATAGATCGAAACGGACTCGCTTGTTTTTTTGACAGCTTCGGGAATCCTCCGGATTCAGATTTTTTTCCTTCATCCATTAGCGACTTTCTAAAAAACAATTCTACACAAGTTCATCATTCTATCAGACAAGTCCAAGATTTTACATCAGTCACCTGTGGGGAACATTGTTTATTTTTTCTATATCATATTTCACGAGGTGTTGAGTATGAAAATATAATGGAATTTTTTTGAGACCCACTGTTTGCGATATTAAAATATTTAAATGTATCCAATGTGTACAGTCTGGTAAAATGTTCCAGTCTTATTAATTCCTGTGTAATGAATAAGTAAAGAATATGTATATGAAATGAATAAACCAGTCATAAACAGGTGAATAATTTTGTTTTCCTTCTTTTATTTGACATCAAAAACAATAAAACAATATACATCACATACAGGTTATATACAATATGTTGTATAATAACATACATGATAATATTTTGTAAAAAAACCCCACAAAACTATGTCATTACATATAATTGTTAAAAATCTTACCATTGTTTTCCATCTAGCATGGGTGGATTAAATACGTTTTCATCGGAGGCGTGTGCGTGTGTGTGTGCGTGTGTGTGGTGTTTTTTCAAAGACTTAGGTGTCGTACCAAAGTCATCTGCGTGTGTTTTTCTTTTAAGCGATTCAATCATTCGTCTTACATTGTGATTGGTTATAGTCGAATAAGGAATCTTTAATGCCGCAAATGCATCCAGAAACTCATGCCAGCCTGCAGGGCGTCGGTTGTCATGTATCATCTGGGCCATGGGCGTCGGAACCATTGTATGTGGGTGGGACAAGACCCACCCACTTTTTACGATCAATGATATTGGACCCACTCACTTTTACCGTCTCTAATTCAGCACGTCTGTTTACTTACCCCTAACCGATTTATTTACACTTTTCTAATAGTTTCTTTATTTAAAAAAAATTATAAATGCCTTTCTGATCTGATATGTGATGGGAAAATGGAGTGAGTTCGGCAAAATACGGATTCGAACCACGGGTAGATTTGCGACAAAACTTGATGCATTGCATCTTACTCCTACACTACTGCTACTGTCAATGTTAATGCGATCTCCATAATTTTGTCTTTCCCAACCAGACGTTTAGCAAACAAAGCCGTATATTTGCACAGTACTTAATGTAAATGGCATTTCCAGTAATTTTTTTTTCTGAGAGAGGACCCACCCACATTTTTTTTGCTTCTGACGCCCATGATCTGGGCTGATGTTATGCTCTTTATCAGATCAAATATATGGGAGCCGGGAATGATTTTGCCTTTATGAACAAATTCTCCGTCAACCGTCCATGAAGACAAGCGTTTGGCTTTGGACATTTTATCCATAATATATTTTACATTTTTTAAACTTCTCTGAGGAATATTGCTTAAAACGTCTGACACGATTGCGTCACCACTGACGTCATCATCCCGAACATCAGGGATGTGCGAGGCGACAGGTGTCTCATGCTCCAGTAGTGTGAGAGTTAGAGAGTTGCCTTCCATATCGCCGTGTTTTACCACACTCAAGAATCGTTGTAGAACATTAGTGTAGAGTTTGGATTTTTCGTAAGTGTTCAAATCATCCCTCTGTAATATTTCTCTAATTGATGAATCCAAATCATTTTCCACAGTCGATTGGATATTCTCACGAGACTGTGTGCTTCTTAGTCTATCCAGCTGATGTTTTGGCACAAGATATAATTTCTCGGTATGTTGCATTTTTCTCTTCAGATTCAGTTTCTAGTTATTAGACTAGTTATGAACGGAAGGGCTACACTGAGAAGGGGCAGTAGAAAACCGCCTTTTTGATTAATCATACGCCTCTTCCTGGTGATATTAATCTTTTTATTAGCAACATACTTTATTTCGTTTCTCCTTTTTTTTAAAGCCCCGTGCTGTTTCGCAGTTAGAGGGATCTTCCCATGAAGAATATTGAGAGCTACTTCACATAGAGCCAATATTAACTCATCGGGGGAAGACTGAAGAATAACACGGCGCTGCTTGAGCGAGCTCTTGTATAATAACTTTAAGAGGTAGAGATTTCTGGAAAGCCTTCCGCTCATTGTTACTTTTGAACGTACACCACCGGGTAGTCTGACAGCAAATCGGTTCTGAGGCGAAATTTTTCAGGGGCCTGTGCTTTATAATCTATTAATAAGTAACTGTAAAGACGTTCGGTTGCATCCTGGTAGGCTTCGATAAAAAACGTACTCGGTTTCTAAACGTAACCTCGGTTCTCTCTAGATGAGGGAACGGGGAAAACATAAGGCTGGAAACAGGTGGCCAGTAGAGGAAACGGGCCAACACATGTACAAGCACTTCACTATGCGAATAGGTGGACAAAGCACCTCATCTTGTGAATAGGTGGAGCGGCAATGCCAGTCCCGTTCATATCCACGTAAGCAGTGCGGCCGGCGAAGCGGGCCCACATAGTACAACACCAGAAATATAACCAGTACGCGAGCGTTGTCTGCGCATAAATAACTGGGCAGAGCCAACAGCCCACTCAAACTGATAACACTTAGCCTGCAAAGCAAGAACTTCCATGTTATAGAACCTCACGAATGTAGATGGGGAGGCCCAGCCCGCCGCCATACAAATATCGTGAATAGAAATTCTGCTAGACCAGGCCCACGAAGAGGCCATGCCTATGGTGGAATGAGCTCTGACACCCAGCGGGCACTGCAGGTGTTTGGAGGCGTAAGCTGCTGCAATCGCGTCTACTATCCACCTGGACAGGCTCTGTTTCGAGGCGGCGAGACCTTTAGTGCGCCCACCAAATGAAACAAAGAGTTGTTCTTAACGCCTGAAAGCGGCGGAGAGCGTGACGTAAACCCTCAACGCCCTGACAGGGCAAAGGAGGTTATCACTGTCCCCGTCATCGGATGCTGGCAGAGCCGAGAGGGAGATGATTTACGCCCTAAAGGGGGTCCCGATCGCTTTGGGGATGTAACCGTGCCTCGGTCTGAGGATGACTTTAGAGTCATTCGGACCGAACTCAACACACGCCGGGCTAACAGACAGCGTGTGCAGATCCCCCACGCGTTTTACTGAAGACAGAGCTATCAGAAAAACGGTTTTGAGCGAAAGGTACTTGGACTCCACGGATTCGAGTGCTTCAAAAGGAAAAGCCTTCAGGGCCTCCAAGACCAAGGACAGATCCCAGATAGGAACCGAGGGGGGTCGCGGGGGATTCATCCACCTGGCTCCTCTGAGGATAATAAGCTCGTTCCTTCCTAAAGCGTGGCCGAGCGTCATATGAGCGAACGCTGCGATAGCCGCAACGTACACTTTGAGCGTGGAAGGGGACCTGCCCAAATCCAACAGCTCCTGAAGGAAGGAGAGCACCCGCTGGATCAACGGATACCCGCTGACCTGCCGGAGGGGGTTGTGAACACGATCGTGCAGTCTAGAGCTCCCTCTACGAGGCGGCTATATGTTTCCAAGTGGTCTGTGTTCACTAAGTGGTGTGCTACTAAAAGCACGTGCAGTGAGTAGGTGTGGACGCTGTGAAGCGGACACGTGACCTATCTCTAGCACTCGAGCGGCCGGCGGCCGCTTTATGAGAGTGGGAGACACGGGGTTTATAGTGCTTGGGTGCAGGGGTGAACACAGAAAAGTGGGCACATTTACTGCATTTGAAAACACATGCGGCGTGAGCCGTGTAACCAGACAATTCACTTTTCGTGATTTCTCTGGTTTGCCGTAAAAACGGCGGTTGTAAGCAGGCGAGAGGGCAAGTTTGCTGGCTCGTTGGTTGCGTGAAAAACATCTGCAGTAGCCACAGCGGTGGAGACTGACAGGATATGGAGTTTTAACGGTGGTCCGGCCGCAGCGGGACGCAGCAGTCGTTTCTCCCCTCTGGCTAGGAGGATTTCGCAGGCTCAGGTTTCAGCACGATCCTCTGCCGGGGTCCCCGGGGAGGAGGCGGTTTGTTCCGGCTGGAAGAGCGCGATCTAGGGCGGCCGCCCTGTCGTCGCTGCGAGGACATAGGCCGGGCTGGATGCTGGGCGGGACTTTGCGCAGGCTGGTCACGAGGACGGCGTGCGGCAGAGCCAGAGCCAGAGCCGGAGCGTCGAGGCAGGAAGAGGTGCACAGCCTGCGTCGTCTTCTGTACCTCCTAGAAGCGGTCGACAATCCCGTTGACCGCTGGGCCGAAGAGGCCGAGAGTCATTCCATGACTTGGAGAGTTCATTGTGGAGCTCAGGCAGGAAGGGTGCAGTCCTGGTAGTAGGCACTCGGCGGCGGCTGTGCAGAAAACAGCCGTCGAGCCTATTCAGAGCTGACTCCCTAGGAGGAGACCACTCGAGGCCTAGCTGGTCGACAGCCCGGGTGAGGAGGCTTAAGAGTTCCGCGTCCTCGCCCGCTCGAGTACGGCCGGAAACTCGGACTGAAGAGGATGCCGATGACCAATCCTCACTGTCCGAGCCCAGGATGGAGCAGCTGTCAGCGGCGCGTTCCTCAGCTTCATCCGCCTCGTCCCCTGAGGCGGCGGCAGACATGGCGGCCGGGAGGGGGGGCGGGGAAGGCAAGAGAGAAGCTGGAGGGAGGGGCTCCGGCGAGCTTCTCGGCTCTAGCTCAGTCTCCGGCGGTCGCTGCGAGCGGCGCTTCTTTTTGCGTGGCCGGCAGGGACGAGCTGAGTGATGGCATCATCGAACTGTTCAAGTCGAGCCTGCAGGGATATAGTCGCCGGATAGCGTAGCAGGCACGAATGGCTGAAGGAGGCGAAGGCGGCCGGTTTCCTCAGGCGCTGTCCTAAGCTTGCAGGTCGCTGGTTTCGACGGAGGCGGCTCCCAGATCCAGCAATGCGAACGGCTTCGCTGAAGACAAGAAAATCGGATTTCCAGCCTGTGAGCCCTGCTTATATACACACTGGTCACGCCCTACCTCTAGTTAAATAGGGCGTGGATGGCGCGATGCTCCCTCATTGGACGTGACGTCACGCGGGGCTCACCGATAGGCTGAAGCAGTTGCCAACCAAGCAGCCAATGGGCACGCTGATACAGCCTGCTATGGTCTGCTGGCTGCCGCACTGCATTGACAATAAATGCAAAATTAGGATAATTTTGTGGCTTCAGATCTCGAAGAAAGAATACTTTCCCGTAGCGTAAGCAACTTACGCAATACGAGAGAACTTTTCGTAAGAGAACTTTGCATTCCCTGGATACATCTGCCTCCCTAAAATACCAATCTGCTGTTTATCACGGGGGTTTTTAAATATTATTAAATCATTTGTATTGAGAGCTATCGTTCTGGTAGATTTACCCTGGAAAAACAGATTCTATATTAATAACAAACAGCTAATCTTGTTGTGGTGGATGTATTGTGTAAAAATCTTTTCGACTTCGGCGTTAGAAGCAGCTAAAATCATAACGTCATCCAGCACGAGAAGGGATTTTTTAGCAGGAGAAAATAACGATCCGTCGATCAGTGTCTTTGGTATCCCTTCAATGAATTTAATATTAAAAGTGTAGAAGAGGAAGTTAAGCAGTGCCCTCTGCTGGACACCATTATCCATTCAACAACCATATAGGACGAGCTTACGTAGCGATCATGCACTGATCACGCGAACGGACAGCCAATCAAAACACAACATTGGTCGGTGATCATGCACAGAACTGTTTAGTTTGTTTTCGCTCATCATAGAGAGATGGTCCGTGTGTTGTTTCCTCCAAATTCCTTGTGTGCGTCAATGATATAAAAGTAAGTGTTTATTTATCTTACATTGCCGTTACTGCTGAGCAAGATTATTTACAGAGACGTTCATATGTAGAATGATGCACGGAAGACCCGCGGTGCCACGCGAGCAGATGTTTGTATAAACATTAGCTATTTAAACTTAGTATGTATATTCAGAATCGTCTTATGTGAGCTTGTTAATGCCATAGTGATATTTCCGCCTAAATGCAAATGATAAGTTAATTTGTAAGTATGATTAACCTGTCAAATGTACACTTAATGTATACCTATTCATACAGATGTGTATTTGGTTCATGAAGCAAAAAGTTTAAGGATGCACAGTATTTATGTATATTGTATTACAGTGCTGTGTACAGCTTTACATTTGTAATGTTATCTGGCCACATATATATATATATGTGGTAACGTTATCCTGTTTATTCGAGAATCACTTAATTTATGTAATTTATTTCTACTTTCCTTTGTATAGACCACACACACACACAGACATCAATGTAACCAGTAAACTTGATGGACAATAAAGTCATTTATTTGGGGTTCCTGTCTCCGTGTCCTTACCGACACACCATGGCGATGACCAAATCTACCTAGAACTAATCCAACTTCACTACTTCAAAAAGCATGCAACATTTCATCATACATTGGCTGCCAGGATGTATACACGTACACAAAATTGTCAAACTTGACAGAACACATTTTCTCTGAATTATACATTAGAGTCTTCACAAAAAAAGTCTTACCGCTGTTGGACGGGCCGCTAACAACGGCGGAATATGGGTGTTGTAACCTCGAGTCGAACACACCTGTTTCACACATATTTTTCAAAATCCGTAAGGCAGAGTTGTAAAGTCTGGTTGAAGGACATGTTTATCATACACAACTGAGAATTTTTTCATATGTGATCTGTTAGATAACGTCAGCCGATGCTTGTTGCGAATAATGGTGTGTGATTGTGCTGACAGGTGTAATTTGTCATCTGTCTCAACATAACCTCGCACGAGCGCAGTGAGGCTGTCTAATGTCACTATTTCAGCGTTCTCTGCTGTTAACGTGACCCCTTTAGCTTTGAGACACCAGAGTTGTACCTTTGTTTAACAACCTCAAACTTTAATGAATGTGTAGCGTTCAGTACAATAGTCAGATGTGATTCAGTTGTAATTATTGTAAGTGTAAAATACACAAATTAATTTGTGTTGATGCTTCATACGACCCCACAACATAGATAGCTGTAAAGTTGCACTAAAATGTCAATTTGATCAAACCTTCTTAAACTATTAAAACTTAACTTAAATTCTTTATTTCTTATTTTATTTATTCCAATAAACATTGAATGTTGACAGCTCTCAAAAAGAGTCTTCACCTAAAAACACATGGTTCACGGTTCTTGAATTTCAGACACAGTATTCAAGGACTGGCAATTATGTGAAAACAAACATTGGTCTTAGAAAGTGCTTAAATTAAGCAAAGTTTAAGAGTAGTAAAAGAAGAGAAACCGACATAGTTCTGCTTTTTTCTTTCAGGGAGTCTGCTGCCGAATTCAGACCAATGCAAAACCTCTATTTTTACACACCTTACACATACACACAGTGTTGTAAATGGTCGTTAACTGTTGGATTGATAAGCTATGTGCATTCAAATAATGTAGAATAATAATGTATCTAGATTATTATATATAACCAAATTTAAAATAAATGTACAATTTATCATTTTGACTCTTAATTTAACATTTTCCCTGTTCTTAATAAAACGATTGCAAAGCAGGGTGATTTTTTGAGAATTTAAGCTTTCAAATAATACCTATAATGATTAGGCATACTTAAAAATTGGTTTGAATAAATTGTCTATTTTGATGCTTATTAAACACATAAGCTAATTTATTACTCATTTTATTATTTATTTATTTTGATGGGTGATTGGTTTATGATTTATTTCCAGTGAACTTGTTTATAATATAATAATGAGTTCACTGTTTTCATTCAAAGGTGAGCAATGAGTCTGTAGGATTCTCTGATGATAATATTAACAATGTTAAAATAATGTTAAGATCTTTAACCAATTTTTTAGCATATGCAGAATTATCTACCATTAATGATAAACTAAATCCTATAAAATCCTCTGCTTCAGTCTATTGCAGGTATACAGGGAGTGCAGAATTATTAGGCAAGTTGTATTTTTGAGGATTAATTTTACAACATTAATAATTAAACAACAACCATGTTGTCAATGAACACAAAAAACTCATTAATATCAAAGCTGAATATTTTTGGAAGTGGTTTTTAGTTTGAGCTATTTTAGGGGGATATCTGTGTGTGCAGGTGACTATTACTGTGCATAATTATTAGGCAACTTAACAAAAAACAAATGTATACCCATTTCAATTATTTATTTTTACCAGTGAAACCAATATAACATCTCAACATTCACAAATATACATTTCTGACATTCAAAAACCAAACAAAAACAAATCAGTGACCAATATAGCCACCTTTCTTTGCAAGGACACTCAAAAGCCTGCCATCCATGGATTCTGTCAGTGTTTTGATCTGTTCACCATCAACATTGCGTGCAGCAGCAACCACAGCCTCCCAGACACTGTTCAGAGAGGTGTACTGTTTTCCCTCCTTGTAAATCGCACATTTGATGATGGACCACAGGTTCTCAATGGGGTTCAGATCAGGTGAACAAGGAGGCCATATCATTAGATTTTCTTCTTTTATACCCTTTCTTGCCAGCCACGCTGTGGAGTACTTGGACGCGTGTGATGGAGCATTGTCCTGCATGAAAATCATGTTTTTCTTGAAGGATGCAGACTTCTTCCTGTACCACTGCTTGAAGAAGGTGTCTTCCAGAAACTGGCAGTAGGACTGGGAGTTGAGCTTGACTCCATCCTCAACCCGAAAAGGCCCCACAAGCTCATCTTTGATGATACCAGCCCAAACCAGTACTCCACCTCCACCTTGCTGGCGTCTGAGTCGGACTGGAGCTCTCTGCCCTTTACCAATCCAGCCACGGGCCCATCCATCTGGCCCATCAAGACTCACTCTCATTTCATCAGTCCATAAAACCTTAGAAAAATCAGTCTTGAGATATTTCTTGGCCCAGTCTTGACGTTTCAGCTTGTGTGTCTTGTTCAGTGGTGGTCGACTTTCTGCCTTTCTTACCTTGGCCATGTCTCTGAGTATTGCACACCTTGTGCTTTTGGGCACTCCAGTGATGTTGCAGCTCTGAAATATGGCCAAACTGGTGGCAAGTGGCATCTTGGCAGCTGCACGCTTGACTTTTCTCAGTTCACGGGCAGTTATTTTGCGGCTTGGTTTTTCCACACGCTTCTTGCGACCCTGTTGACTATTTTGAATGAAACGCTTGATTGTTCGATGATCATGCTTCAGAAGCTTGGCTATTTTAAGACTGCTGCATCCCTCTGCAATATATCTCACTATTTTTGACTTTTCTGAGCCTGTCAAGTCCTTCTTTTGACCCATTTTGCCAAAGGAAAGGAAGTTGCCTAATAATTATGCACACCTGATATAGGGTGTTGATGTCATTAGACCACACCCCTTCTCATTACAGAGATGCACATCACCTAATATGCTTAATTGGTAGTAGGCTTTCCAGCCTATACAGCTTGGAGTAAGACAACATAACGTGCATAACGAGGATGATGTGGTCAAAATACTAATTTGCCTAATAATTCTGCACTCCCTGTAGATAATCATACATGCATGCATATAACTATGGTTACACACCACAGACAACGTTTGAATGTTCACAAAGTGCGTTCACGACCGACTTTGACCTTTTGAAAACGTCTACTTATATCTACTTATACATATCTATGGACAGCAATGCAAAGGGTTCAGTGGCGCTCAGCAGTGCCATACCGCCGGGGAGTTTGAAAAGAGTTGAAAAAAAGTCTCGGGCCAAGATCGGATTTTTTTGTTTTGTTTGTTTTTTGCGTGAGACATTGGATGTGTGGCGTGAGTGCGTGTGAAAACAGACAAAACCGTGTGTCACACGGCGAAAAAGCGGGAGAGTTGGCAGCTCTGCTCTTCTCCTTCACAATAATTTGAAGACATGATGTAGATTAGGACTCGTAAATTAGTCTCGTCACTCCTTCAGTGTTAAAGGTATGAATGCATTCCTCTTCTTTTAAGACATAAAATAGAATATCCCGGAGCTAGGCCTACTCAGTCACGAAGGCGTGTGTGCGTTTATGCGCGCGTGTGTGTGAGAGTGTGTGTGTGTGAGTGTGTGTGTGAGTGTAGGGTTTCGTCTGATAGTTGATATGGCCTTAAAACTATATGGTCTAAAGTTTTAAATATAGGCCAACTTTATCTGCGATCTTTAGACGATGGGAAACAACAAGTTTATTTACTACATTTATTATAAATGTTGAACCGATTTACAAGGAGGGGAGGGGAAATCCCCCATCGTGATGATGTCATCGCGAGCGTCATTTTTTTACGTACCGCCCTTAAATTTGACCTTAAAATTTCAAGAAATGAAATGAAATTTCAAATGAAATTTGACGCCTTAAAGTTTTCTTCCATCTTTCTGATAATGTTTCTTTAGACTTCTGGCAACCCTGCAGATTTAACCATCTGCAGGAATCCACTCTTACAGTACGGTTCGCTGCTGATGTAAATGCAATTGTACTAAATCGCAGAAGTGAACCGCGTTTCTGCTCGTTTTCAGCGTTCTTTAGAAGATTTGCAGTACATTCGCGGCAGATAGACACAAGTGCCATTAGGTACTGAAGCTTTAGAAACAAAACCAACGATTAAAAAACAAAAATATAAAAGTGAGGTGAGCAACGCTATGCATTTCGCCGCCTTCACGTTCGCTGTCGTTAAGCAACCAGGTAAACAGCTGCTGCTTTGATGACGCAATCGTATTCCAGTTCGGACCCAAATAATATAATATGAACACAGTCCAGCGGGGACAGGGGGAGCGGGGAGCAATCGAACCCGGGTTCGGACCAGGCAATCGAACCAAGTGTGAAAGCACCCGAAGACTGCAGTCCACAAACAGTCACCATCAAATCTAACTGAACTTGAGCAGTTCTGCAAAGAAGAGTGGTCAAATATTGCAAAGTCTAGATGTGCAAAGTTAGTAGAGACATATCCCAACAGACTAAAGGCTGTAATTAAAGCAAAAGGTGTTTCAACAAAATACTGACACAAGGGGGTGATCCTTTTTCCAACTCAGTGATTCTGTGTTGTTTTTCGTTTTTCTTTTTCTGACATGTTAGTGTTACATTTCACTTGAATGTTTATAAGTTTCACTGAGTAAAAAAACTGTGTCCGTCTTCATTTTAAAGGGGGGTGATTATTTTCTATACCCACTGTACTTGAGGGGCCTGGTAAATTCGTACCTGGTATGAGTAGGGCTGGGAGGAGGACGAAACCTCTTGGTTGTTTGAAAGATTTTGTACTGTACTGATGTACCAGTTCATTGTTGTGAGAAAAATTTTTTTTTAATTGTATGCCTTTAGGATAGGCTACATAAAATGCTGGTTATGAAATTAGCCTTAACAAGAATTAAGTGCTAAAATAATTGTTACATTAAATTCTGTAGTAAAAATGAGGCACTAAACAACACATGCATTAGAAAACACTCAGCAGGGATGAATTAGGAACTAATCAATATTCATGAAGGGCGGAGCTACTGTATGACATCACTGTAGGTGTGATAGAATTCAGTGAAGGTGAAACTAAATTAAACAGATGAACTGAAAGCTTCTTCAAACACACATGTCTTTTTTCACACACACTGAAACTAGTGATCAGCGCTGATATTCACTCAGGTAAGGGATGGAAATGTAAGAGCTTGTTCAGTAGCTTTAAACTGTAAAATAGTATCAGATTATATCATTCAATTGGCTGTAAAGTTTGATGTCTGCTGTCGTCACACAACTAAAGAGAAACAGAAACAGAAAGTACTTGAACTTCAGAGGTCCGTGTACGTGGACCTTCAGAGAAGAGGAACAGTGTTATAAATACTACAATTAAAAATCATATTTAAACTGTTCAATTACACAATAAAGGTTTACGTTTTGTGGTTGATTTTTTGGGGGCTAATTGCAGGAAAAATGTAAATAGCATTTTGTGTGTGTTGTCTTTCATATAAAGAAACTTGTGTTATATGTAGCCTAATGTTGTAAGAACTGTTTCTCCTGGAAACATATATTATGTATTTTGTTCAGCAGTTTTTCTTCCACGGGACAGAGACGACAATCAAGAACTTTGACTTTTATATAAAAAGTGTTACTAGATTAACTCTTTAATGAACATGCTCACTGTATTATTTCTACTCCAAACATAAAATGATCCTATTTTATTATCTTTATAAGTGTTTGTATGAGATCAACTTAAATTTCAGGTTTCTGAAGGGGAAATACACAAGTTACTCCACAAGTTAGACCAGTTTACAAGAATAATGAGAATTTATCTGCGGAAGTGCTGTCATACCTGTGGTTGTGTAGCCTGGAGTTGTTTGTTAGGTGTTAAAGAACTAATAGGGAAAGCAGCACAAGAGTTCATGTCAGAATATACAGCAACTATTGAAGGGCCGTCAGTCGAGAAATACTTAAAATATTAAAGTTTATCTTACTATTATCAAAATTTCTCTCTTCAGCAATCCTGATGATATATTCTCATTGTTTTGACAGTCATGGCGTCCTCCAGTGGTCCAGCACTAAATGAGGAGCTCCAGTGCTCCTTCTGTCTGGTCACTGATGCAGTCACCACTCCATGTGGACACAACTTCTGCAGAACCTGCCTGAGCAAGTGCTGGACGGACACACAGACCTGCTTCTGTCCACTCTGTAAAGAAACATTCAGAAAAATACCTGATCTCAAGATTAATACAACACGCAGAGAGGTTGCGCAACACTTTAAGAAGCTCAATCTAAGAGAACCTGAGGTTTTCTGTGACACCTGTGATAAAAGAAAGCAGAAAGCTGTGAAGACCTGTCTTACGTGTCAATGCTCTTACTGTGACTCTCATCTGGAGCCTCATCTCAGAGTCCCACGTCTAAAGAAACACAAACTCATCAATGCTGTGGAAAATCTGGAGGATTATATATGCCAGAAACACGAGAGACCTCTGGAGCTGTTCTGCAGAGATGATCAGACGTGTGTGTGTCTGTCCTGCACTGAAGGAGAACACAGGACTCACACCACTGTTCCTATAGAGGAGGCGAGTCGAGAGAAGAAGGTAAAGAGTTAACAAAATACTTTAACACTTTATAACCTTATAGGGACGACACATTGGCTGTTTCTGGTTATCTTTTATTATAAGCACACTGTAAAAAAATATATGATCAATAAGTCAACATATAACGTATAACGTATTTTTACATAATGTTAACTCATCAAAATGATTTAAGCAATTTCAAATTTAAATTATACGAGATTCAACTAATTTTCAACTAAGTGACTTGAATACAGCGATTTGAATAAAAAAAAAAGATTTAAGGCACCAATTGAACTTTACAGTAAAGTTTACAGTGTAGTAACAATAAAATTATGAACTTTTGGGGGGATTTTAGATAATTTAGTTGTTCGATCGTTTGTAAAAATCTATATTTCAGTATAATTTGTATGAACAAATACACACATTTTTGGAACTCAGGCCTAGTCCACAAGTACACGGGTATCTTTATAACCAGAGTTTTTCGCAGAGCACGGTTTTAAAAAAATCTCTGTCCACGTGAAAGCGCAAAACCACGCTATGTTTGGCTGCCTGATTTCCACATGGGTCCCATCCACGGCACTGATGCACTGAGGGATGCCATGGGCTCAGTGAAACCCTTCTACAAGTTCCTTTACTGGACTCAGTGACAGGTAACTGTATATACACCTAGGGGCAATTGGTGTATATACAGTATATACTACAATGTTGTATTATTGCATTCTGACACCTCTGTTCTGCAATACAATGAGATAACTGCGCATGTATCTGTATACATGTGATAAGCGGCGTTAGCAGATTAAAAGCTACATCCGCCATTGCATAGACTCCACTCATGTAAATAAAAGAGATAACGGCGCACAATCTGACATCAAACAAAGGAGAGAACGGCGCACACTTCGACTTGTCGAAACAAGCCGAAATCTCCGGTTTCATCGTCTACACGACAACGCTGTAACCAGAGTTTCTAAAAATCTTCACCCTGGCCAGAGTTTTCAAAAAAGTCCGGTTTCAGTAATCAGATACTGTATTTGCGTGTGGACGAACAGCCAAACCGCGTAGAAAAAGCTACGGTTTTGAAAATACCCATGTTCGTGTGGACAGGGCCTTAACTACAGTAAAAATCTACACTTCTGTAAGTTGAAGCATATTTGGTCCAGATTGCTGCCCTCTGGTGAAAAAAGGACAACAAGACTTCATGTCAAGTCAAAATCATGTCAAAAATGGCCAGTAGATGGCTGAAGTGTTTTATTCAGCTATATCTGCAGTGAAATAATTCATGATTTCATGCTTAAAAATGTGGATATTTATTTAGACGAACTGCACGAAGATCCAAATGCAGCTTTATTGGGACAATCCAGAATCGTAATCCATATAACAGGGTCAAAACCAGGGGTGGGCAATTCCAGTCCTGGAGGGCCACTGTCCTGCAGAGTTTAGCTCCAACCCTTAACTCACCTTCCTGTAGCCTTCTAGTAATCCTGAAGACATTTATTAGCTGGTTCATGTGTGTTTGATTAGGTTTGGAGCTAAACTCTGCAGGACAGTGGCCCTCCAGGACTGGAATTGCCCACCCCTGTTCAAAACCATAGAGCAAACGATCCAATTGTTCAATAGAGTCCAAAAACACGGGCAAACAAGGATATCCAGGACAATGGGCAGAAGAACAAAACAAAGACACAAGGGAAACCAAAATACAGGCGCTCAGAATAGAAGTGTAACACAAAACAAGACTACACAAAGTGAAAATGAAAACACAGGGCTTATATGGGCAGGCTTTAACAAGGGTAATCACACACAGCTGAACGCATAATGAGAACAGGGAACGGAGGGCCAGATCTGTGAAGTGGAAGCAGGACTAGAGACTGAGGCAGATCGGAGAGCCAGTGCAGGCCAGCAGAGCAGGTGAGTGTGAAGATGATGACTGGATACTCTGGCGTGTTGACCATGATGGCTGGAGACTCTGGCGTGGCGGCCATGATGGCTGGAGACTCTGGAGTGGCGGCCATGATGGCTGGAGACTCTGGAGTGGGGGCCATGATGGCTGGAGACTCTGGCGTGGCAGCCATGACAACTGGAGACTCTGGAGTGGTGGCCATGATGGCTGGAGACTCTGGCGTGGCGGCCATGATGGCTGGAGACTCTGGCGTGGCGGCCATGATGGCTGGAGACTCTGGAGTGGGGGCCATGATGGCTGGAGACTCTGGCGTGTTGACCATGATGGCTGGAGACTCTGGCGTGGGGGCCATGATGGCTGGAGTCTCTGGAGTGGTGGCCATGATGGCTGGAGTCTCTGGCGTGTTGACCATGATGGCTGGAGACTCTGGCGTGTTGACGATGATGGCTGGAGACTCTGGAGTGGTGGCCATGATGGCTGGAGACTCTGGCGTGTTGACCATGATGGCTGGAGACTCTGGCGTGGGGGCCATGATGGCTGGAGACTCTAGCGTGTTGACCATGATGGCTGGAGACTCTGGAGTGGTGGCCATGATGGCTGGAGACTCTGGAGTGGTGGCCATGATGGCTGGAGACTCTGGAGTGGTGGCCATGATGGCTGGAGACTCTGGAGTGGTGGCCATGATGGCTGGAGACTCTGGAGTGGTGGCCATGATGGCTGGAGACTCTGGAGTGGTGGCCATGATGGCTGGAGACTCTGGAGTGGGGGCCATGATGGCTGGAGACTCTGGAGTGTTGACTCTGGAGTGTTGACTCTGGCGTGTTGACCATGATGGCTGGAGACTCTGGCGTGGGGGCCATGATGGCTGGAGACTCTGGAGTGGTGGTCATGATGGCTGGAGACTCTGGAGTGTTGACTCTGGAGTGTTGACTCTGGCGTGTTGACCATGATGGCTGGAGACTCTGGCGTGGGGGCCATGATGGCTGGAGACTCTGGAGTGGTGGTCATGATGGCTGGAGACTCTGGAGTGTTGACCATGATGGCTGGAGACTCTAGAGTGGGGGCCATGATGGCAGGAGACTCTAGCGTGTTGACCATGATGGCTTTCATACACAGTGGCAATTAAATGTGCTTTACACAGAAATTAAGTTAAAATATTCATAAGTGAATAAAATAAAAATAAAAATATATATAGTATAACAGTTATAATAGGAATTAAAAGAAAAGAAAAGAAAAAAAATATATATAAATAAAAAGTATAATTAACACTACAAATAAAAACAGGGTTAAATTGAAACAAAATTAAAGTGCAAGCAGTTCGGACAGAGCACAGAGCTCATTCGGTAAAAGCATAAGATAAGGTGTAATCAGTCGGACGTACAGTAGCACAGCTCATTCAGTAAATGCACAGCTAAACAAATGTGTTTTGAGTCTGGATTTGAAAGTGGCTACTGTTGGAGCACATCTGATCTGTTCAGGAAGCTGGTTCCAGCTGCGGCTGGCATAATAGCTAAAAGCAGACTCTCCTTGCTTTGAGTGAACCCTTGGTATTTCTAATTGACTTGATCCTGATGATCTGAGTGATCTGTTGGGTTTGTATTTAATCAGCTTATCTGCAATGTATTGAGGTCCTAGGTCATTGAGTGACTTATATACAAGTAATAGTACTTTAAAATCGATCCTAAATGTAACTGGAAGCCAGTGTAAAGACCTGAGGACTGGTGTGATATGGTCATATTTTCTGGTTCTGCTCAGAATCCTGGCAGCAGCGTTCTGTATGAGCTGCAGCTGTCTAATGGTCTTTTTGGGAAGGCCGGTGAGAAGACCATTACAATAGTCCACCCTGCTGGTGATAAAAGTATGAACGAATTTCTCTAAGACTTGCCTGGAAACAAAGCATCTAATTCTTGCAATATTTTTGAGATGATAGTAAGCTGATTTAGTTATTGGTTTGACATGACAACTGAAACTCAGGTCTGATTCCAAAATCACACCAAGATTCCTGACTTGATTTTTTGATTTTAGACCTTTAGCCTCAATATATGCATTCACCTTGAGAATTTCATCTTTGTTTCCAAATGTAGTGATTTCAGTTTTGTCTTTGTTTAACTGAAAAAAGTTTTGGCACATCCAACTGTTAACTTCTTCAATGCATTTGCACAGAGAGTCAATGGGGCTGTAGTCATTAGGCGATAGGGCTAAGTAGATCTGGGTGTCGTCAGCATAGCTGTGGTAAGCCATTTTGTTATTTTTCATTATTTGGCTCAGTGGGAGCATGTACAGGTTGAATAGGAGTGGTGCAAGAATTGACCCTTGTGGGACTCCGCATGTCATGGATGTCCACTCAGACTTATGGTCACCTATACTCACATAATAACCTCTCCCTTCTAAGTATGACCTGAACCATTTGAGGACCATTCCGGAAAGCCCAACCAAATTTTCTAGCCTGTCAAGAAGTATGTTGTGGTCAACAGTGTCGAATGCAGCACTGAGGTCGAGTAGTACCAGAATTGATGTTTTGCCTGTATCTGTATTGAGGCTAATATCATTTATTATCTTTATGAGCGCTGTCTCTGTGCTGTGATGCGGTCGGAAACCAGATTGAAAATTGTCAAAGTATCCGTTTGAGTTCAATAATTTGTTCAGCTGACTGAAAACAACTTTTTCAATGATCTTGCCAATGAAGGGGAGATTTGAGATTGGTCTGTAGTTGCTCAGTATGGAGTTATCCAGATTTCTCTTAACTACTTAACTACTGTAGAGGCTTAACTACTGCGGTTTTAAGGGAGTTTGGAAAAGTCTCAGAAAGAAGTGAGGCGTTTACCACTTCTAGGAGATCTGCTTCTAAACAGTTAAACACACTTTTGAAAAAAGAAGTGGGGAGTTTGTCAAGGGCGCAGGTTGATGTTTTTAGGTGCTGAACCGTTTCTTCTAAAATTTTACCATCAATTGCTTCGAAACTCAGTCATAGTAACTTTCTGAGGTTGTGGTCTGATCTGACTCACCCCAGAGCAACTCATGGATGTGCTGATCGCATTTCTGATATTATTGATTTTCTCGGAGGAAAGAAAGCAAACCCACTACATTCGCTGTCTGAGAGCATTTCATTGGGAATGTGACTCTGAGGGTTTGTTAGTCTCTCTACAGTAGCAAATAGAGTGCACGTGTTGTTTATGTTTCTGTTTATAATATTTGAAAAGAAGGTCTGTCTAGCTTTGCCTAGTTCCACATTGAAAGCACGAAGACTGTCTTTATAGATGTTGTAATGGACTACAAGTTTTGTCTTTCGCCACATGCGCTCATCTTTCCTGCATTGTCTTTTCATTAATTGCACTGCTGTTGAGTTTTTCCAAGGTGCTTTTTGTTTGCCACTCTTTTTTCTGACTTTCACAGGAGCAATATAATCAATTACACTCTTAACTTTTGAGTTAAAAGAGTCAAGGAGAAAATCAACAGAGTCCGCAGATATGCTTGGTGTTAGAGATATAGCCTTCATAAACAGCACACTAGTGTTCTCATTTAGGCATCTCTTTTTGACAGAGACAGATCTAGTTTCAATGGCAGGAGAGATTGATATATCAAAGAAAACACAGAAATGATCAGACAGTGCCACATCCTTAATAACTATCGATGAAATGTTTAGACCCTTACTGATAAGTAAATCTAGAGTGTGTCCATGATCATGTGTGGGTCCGTGTACATGTTGTGTCAAATCAAAAGTGTTAAGAACAGTCATGAGATCTTTTGTTGTACTGGATTCAGCAGTGTCAATGCGAATGTTAAAATCCCCAGCAATAGCAAAACAGTCATACTCAGATGAGATTGCTGATAACAGCTCTGTAAAGTCATCAATAAAAGCTGGACAATATTTTGGAGGCCTGTAAATAATGATAAGCAGGATGCGTGGAGCACCTTTTAGCACAATGCCCAGATATTCTAGAGACAAATAGTCACCAAATGATACTTGCTTACATTGATAGACATCTTTAAAAAGAGCAGCGACATTGTTGACGTTGCGAGGACCCAGAACATATCACTGAGAGCTGGTATCAGTTGTTTTTGTTGCAGATGGAGGAGGGTGTGTGCCCTGGCGTTGTGACCGAAGAAATCTCACAGGAGGAGGGGCAGAGCGAGCTGGGCCCACAGAGTCTTTGGTGGTTGTGGGGCTCGACGCTCTTTGGTTGATATCTGGGGGCTCGCAGCGATCGAGTGTGATTGTCTGGTTCCAGTATAAACAAAATACATTTTCTCTGTGAAGCTCAGAAGCGGGGATGCTGTAGAGAGGAATAAAATGTCTGGTGAGGGGGGTCGTTGCTCTGGTGTTACCGGAAACTGCAATATGTTATCGTCCGGTTCATGGAGTTACTTAGACATTTCTTCCAGCTTATTGCTCAGACCACACATAAGGTGTAAAAGTTCACTAGTCTGACCCCCGATGGTCCCCATTTTTACCAGTGCCTCCACAGTCTCCACAGTCTGGACTGAGATATTACTGTTTAGTGCTGAGATCTGTGTCACTTGGAGCAGTTCTAATCCGTCACAGTGTGTCTGTGGTGAGCTCTGAGGGCGGGGCTCAGCTGGGAGTGTGTCCATGAGAAGTGGTTGTTGTGGCTGCGTGGTGTTATCATTGTCCTTATGGGGTGTATCAACCGCATGTCCATTCAGATGCTGAAATGAAGTCCTGTGATCGTCCATACTCTGTACTGGTGTGTGTGTGTCATCCAGGTTGAGTGGGTTAGCACACAGAGCTGAAGGATGATGAAGGTAAAAATAAATATTGTCCTTTAGCACTCTTGCACCGAGTTTGTTTGGGTGGAGGCCATTTGATGTAAACAGTTGTCTCTGACTCCAGAAGAGATTAAAGTTGTCGATAAAGTTCACTCCCTTCATGTTGCAGGTTTTTTGCAGCCATATATTAAGCCCAAGTAGCCGTGAGAACCTATTTGTTCCTCTTGCTGGAAGTGGTCCACTGATGAACGGCTGAACTTTCAGTTTTCTAAGTGTTTCAAAAAGTTCATTGAAATCCCTCTTAAGGAGTTCTGACTGCTCTCTCTGAATATCGTTCTTCCCCACATGAATGATAAGTCGATTTGCAGTCTTATGTTTCATCAGAATGTTCTTAAGTTCCCTGTTGACATCAGAAACATCAGAGTTGCTTGTGGAAGGCAGCATGTAGTTGTATCCCTGTTGCTAATGTTTCTGACTGCGGAGTCCCCCACTATCAGAGTCCTGGGCTCGGCTGCCCTCTGAGCTGAGGGCCGCTGTCTGATCGACCTTGAGCGCCTGTTAGCATCAGTGTTAGCTACGGGCTGATTCGATCTGTGTTCAGTCACATTCATCACGTTTGGGGATTCCTCACCCACATTCATTAACACTTCAAATCTGTTTTCAAGATGTATATTTGGTGTTATTAAACAAGTGTTTGCAATCCTTGTGTCTGGGGTAGAGCATGCTACTGCGGCAATATGTGATGATCGTGACAATCTGATGTCTCGAGCGCCTTTGGGTCTCGCTCCCTGTTTGTGCCATCGATTAGTGTGTTGATCAGTTACTTGTTTCTCTAGCTGTTGAGTAGCACTACATTTATGGGACTCACCGACAGTGTGTAGACGGCGTTCATGATGAAGCTCTGCTGTGTGATTCGTCTGGTTAGATGGTTCCGCAAATAACTTTGTTTCAAGAACTGCAATCCTTTGTAAAAGTCTGTGGCAGTTTGTGCAGCAAGTAGATTCTAGAAGAGGCATTTTCTTATCCTTTTGAATGTAGGCAGCTGTGTTTTCCCTTCTCCGGAATGTAAGCTGAAGGCAGTGGGAGGCTGGTCGGTTGAAATATTCTGCTTTTTGTTTAGTAATCCAGTAACAGAGTTTCTAATTTTATCATTGGACTCAGGCTTTGTCGTTTGAGCACTGTGCTGATTTGCTGAAGTTGAAATTATGAGCTAAAATAAAGAAGCGATAGAGCAAAAGCGCGGAGCAGTAAGCAAGAGCGTCCGAACAGTAGCGAAGCAGGAAGCAGAAAGTGTACACTGAAACTAGTCTCTCTTGGATCTCAGCATGCATTGATTTCAGCTTTCGCAAATGTCAAAACAATCCATTGAGCTGCAGGCATCCTGTTCAGGCCCTGTTGTGGTTTGCATGATTCAAAGGCTCTGATGACGAAGTGTCAGAGAGCAGAAACTCACTTCAGCTGGGGCTGGACTGTTACTGTCACGAAAGAACACCAGACGGAAAGATGAGCACTTACCGGGTGTTTTTACACATTTTTGGTGAGTTATGACATTCTTTCATCAGATATTGTTTAAGGAAGATCTGGCGTAGAGTAAAGCCTTCTGTCTGAACTATTTATCAAATCTTCTCAAATGTTTCTCTTGAGGAAAAACCTCCAGATATATCTCAACAATGTGCCCGTATTTGCAGTCTGAAGCCACAAGATCTTAATATGAACTTGATGAATGATTTTTTTTTTGTAATCTGAGCTGATATTCACATTTATTATATAGCTCAAGACTCTTAATGTATGAAAACTATCGTCTAATTTGTCTGTTTTTATTACCAATGTTTGTTGCAATGTCATAAAGTTAGATGCTGAATTTAATAAGCCTTTAAAACTATATATATCAATCATATTTTTGACTATTTAATCTAATAATTAGGACTTTTAAAATAATATTATCTAATTATGAGGACTTCTAAAATCATATTTTCAACATTTTATCTTATAATTATGACTTAGCATGTCATATTGTTGACTTTATCTAATAATGAGGATTATATATATATATATATATATATTAGGGCTGTCAAAAGATTAATCACATCCAAAATAAAAGTTTGTGTTTACATAATATATGAGTGTGAACTGTGTATAATTATTATTTATATATAAAAACACACACAAGCATGTATATATTTAAGAAAAATGTATTATATTTATATATAAAATATTTATATTTATATATAATATAAATTATATAAATGTATACAGTATATACATGCAAATATTTCTTAAATATATACATGAATATTTATATAAACATAATAATTATACAGAGTACACACAAATATATTATGTACTTTATATTATAACTTTTATTTTGGATGTGATTAATCGTGATTAATCTTTTGACAGCCCTAATATATATACGCACACGCACACGCACACGCACACACACACACATCCGGGAAAGTAGGTTACAACGGGGCACACCTTAAGAATAAGTAGCTTTTCACTACTCCTATAGTGTATGATACACAGAAAAATATATATGTTTGTATTGAACATTTATGGAGCAACAGATTTTGTGTGAAAATAAATCATAAAGTGGTTTATTTTATTAAAAAATCTTTAAAATGTATGGGGTGTCGAGGGGTAAATGGCTCACCAGCATTGGGCAAAAGGCACACAGTATTGATACAAATACTTTCGCTAAAATAATGTTTTTAAAAATGTTAATACTTGTTCAAAACAATCACTTGAGCAAACTATTTGCATAAAATAATTATTTTTTGATCAATAAATATGCTGTCATTAAAATGTTTAATATAGAAATATATCTGAAAAATATAGAAACAAAATAATTTTAAAAAGTAAAGATTCTGAAAGCATTGAAGGAGATCCAATAATACTTTTATATAGATTTACAGTAGTTGCAATACATTATATTTTATTATATGATATGATTATCACATTTTTAAATATGATGGTTTCATTATAAATATGGTGATTATCTCTAAGGTGGACACCCAACTTAATATATGATACTTACAATCTGAATCCAAGCATGTCAAAGTCATCCAGCTGTTCATTATCATGTTAAATATGGTGCCTTTGCCCCAAATACCATACTTTACATATTCTTCCATTGAACAAAACTGACAAACATTAACAAGACCTTTGTTTCAAAACATATTCAATCATTTAAGTGATTCTTATTTGCTACTTAAATCTACAATATTTTTAAAAACATCAGATCAAATGAGCGCAGAATCAGCTTTGCTCTGCCCGAGGTCGTGTCAAATCACATTTCCATGAGCATCTTGAGAAGCGGATGTTTTGGAAAGTGCTGAGGCAAGTTTTTGTGCCGTCTCGTGGTTTCGAGGAAAATAAAATCAGTGGAGCCTTTACCCCGTGGAGCCTTTAGCCTCGTTGTACCCATTTCACAGTTGCTTCACTTTTTCCACAGTTTGTTATGTTACAGCGGTAACACTTTATAATACGGGTGCATTAATATTAAGATAATCATGAGTTAATGTATGACTCATGAAGAACTAAAGCATTATTAATGATCACATGATCACTGCATTGAACATTCAATATGATTTTGACATTGATCATTATGACTTTTAAGCCAATTTTGAACAGATTTAAGATCTGTCTGTAATTTGTTCTGAAGAAGAAATGAGTTGGAACTTGAAAAATAGACAACAGTATCATCTGCATATAAATGTACTTGACAATTATTACACACTTGCGGGAGATCATTAACAAAAATAGCCTATATTAATTGCCTAATAACATATAACATATTATATGAACTAATAATGTAAATTCATATATGAATTACCACAATGGGTCGATTTGCAAAGATATCATTATGTTATGACTTTACTTGTTGAGGCACATGACTGTTTACTAATTGTTAAGTAATATAAGCTTTTATACAACATGACACATTTAACTAATAACAATTTAATGAATCATATAGAATCGTCATTAGTTGCGGATGCAGGGATCATTAATACATGGGTTAGTTCTTCATGAGTCATACATTAACTACATTTATTACGGCTTTACTGTCAACCCACTCTTTCTTACCACGAGGGCCATTTGGAATTTCCAAAGACAAAAGACAATGTGTGTCACAGCTTTAGTCCCTCCCCCAATTCTGCGGTTTCCAGTCTTAACCTGAGCTTCACCTCTATAGAGCGGTTTTTTGACGATCTCCACCTACACTGTAAAAAGTAATACGTTGACTTTACTTTTACTAAAGCTGTGGAAACTGATTGCCTCAATTTTCAAGCAAATTAGGTCATCATTTTTGACTTGATACTACTGACTGCTACTCTGTAGAGTTAACTTGTGTATTTGTAGAGGTTAACATAAAACTTGAGTACTCAATTTCAAAAGTTTAGCCAACTCCCAAAAGTTCAGTCGGTAACTTTACTTGAAGGGGTGTGCATAAGACTGACATGACACCTTCATAATCATGACATGACACATTTTTATGCATGTTTATGACAACTCATTAAGTGTCATTCGCTCAATGATGTCATTTTTAATGCAGAGATGACATTATTTGAGATGTCTTTATGACAACTTGACATAAACCAATACATCCTAACCTGTCAGTGTCTTTGTCACGACAACTTGACATTACCAAGACAACATAACCTGTCATAAATCTTTTTTTTTTGGTACAAGTTGAATTTGTCATTAAAAAGTGTTAATACTCTGTCAAATTATTTTATAACAGCGTTGTGAATATTTTTCAGTTCATAATGTGTTTAAAAAAAAAATCCTAAACAGTTAATTACAGTATCCCACACATTTATATTTTCTTGAAATGTTTTTTTAGATCATGGATAAGTCTAGCTAAGACCATCATAATGGCGTACACCCAACCAGTGCTGCCACTCTATCATTTTTATAGACTCTATCACTCTATCAAGAGTATTGACACTTAATGACATTTTAATGACAAATTCAACTTACACCACTGTAGTTTAGGTCAAGAAAAATATTCATGACACTTATATAAAATAATTTGACAGAGTATTAACACTTAATTTGGATAATATTTAATATTTTAATACTTAAGTTTGATAAGTAATCTGCTATGTCATGTTTATGACAGGTTATGATGTATTGGTTTATGTCAAGTTGTCATAACAAAGACATCTCAAATAATGTCATCTCTGCATTAAAAATCATAATTGAGCGAATGACACTTAATGACAGTTGTCATAAACATGCATAAAAACTCCTTCATATTCATGACATGTGTCATGTCATTATTATGAAGGTGTCATGTCAGTCTTATGCACACCCCTTCAAGTATTACCGTTCAGTCCAGCTCCCAGAGTGCATTGTGGCATTAATAAATTAATTGCTTTGTTTTACTATTTTTGGCTTTATTTTACCAATTGTCTTTTGTCAGTATAACCCCAATAACGACAGTTAATAAAATTGTAAATGTCTTTATTAATAATAATTTAAAAAAAAGTAAAAAAAAAAAAAAAGTACAAAAGTAAAAAAAACCTTGTTACCATTGTTGTGGTTTGCATGCTGAATGTTGAAGTCTGTGTGTGACTCAAGCATGTCAATTGCAAGATATTGTTACAAATATAGAGGGATTATCAACCCAATTAAAAGTTTATGCCATAAAATTAAAATACCATTATTTGACATGAATTATAGTTATTTTATATATCATTACCACACACACACACACACACATTGTCACAATTCAACAGTGTGAGTGCCCGTGATCACCACCAGAGGGCACTCCAACCCGGACTGTCATTCTATCATAGACTACATTACCCATAATCCTTTGCCTGGGCGCATTAGCACTCACTGTTATCACCTGTGTCTCATTACCTCATTACCTCTGCCTATATACAGGTGCTGGTCATATAATTAGAATATCATCAAAAAGTTGATTTATTTCACTAATTCCATTCAAAAATGTGAAACTGGTATATTATATTCATTCATTACACGCAGACTGATATATTTCAAATGTTTATTTCTTTTAATTTTGATGATTATAACAAACAACTAAGGAAAATCCCAAATTCAGTATCTCCGAAAATTAGAATATTACTTGGGACCAATACAAAGAAAGGATTTTTAGAAATCGATACTGAAATATCTGAAACGATACGATACTCATTTTCTACAGTATCGATATCAGCTGCGCTCTCCTCTCTGACCGACAGCGAGTGACATGTGCCCGCCTCCTCTCATCAGTCCGGTTAATCCTCTGAACATTGTGAACGCGTGTTCTGCTGGACTTTTGTTAGTATTGGGGTGACCGGTCTGAATTTCGCGCGGGGTTGCACATAACGTTAATTCTACTAATTCCTGCAGATTTCGTGCTCGCATCTGAAGCGCACACACACACATACCATAATAAAGCCGCCTCTGACATACAAGTGCAAAAATTAGCTCCTTTTTCCAGATTATTAATGGTCAAATACACTCAAAAATGTCTCAATGCCCATCTTGGTGAGTTTTAACGTAAACACAGTCGTAACCAGCTCACAGGAACAGTGTTTGGAATTTGAAGTTATTTAATATTCAAACTACAAAAAGACAAACGATCACTTACGAGCACACATATTCTGAATGCCTTCGGCAGAATTCAAATGAGCCATTTTAATCTAGATTAATCTAGATAAAAAAAATGTATCTATGCCCACCACTAATATATATATATATATGTGAGGAAAATAAGTATTTGAACACCCTGCTATTTTGCAAGTTCTCCCACTTGGAAATCATGGAGGGTCTGAAATTGTCATCGTAGGTGCATGTCCACTGTGAGAGACATAATCTAAAAAACAAAATCCAGGAATCACAATATATGATTTTTTTAAACTATTTATTTGTATGATACAGCTGCAAATAAGTATTTGAACACCTGTCTATCGGCTAGAATTCTGACCCTCAAAGACCTGTTAGTCTGCCTTTAAAATGTCCACCTCCACTCCATTTATTATCCTAAATTAGATGCACCTGTTTGAGGTCGTTAGCTGCATAAAGACACCTGTCCACCCCATACAATCAGTAAGAATCCAACTACTAACATGGCCAAGACCAAAGAGCTGTCCAAAGACACTAGAGACAAAATTGTACACCTCCACAAGGCTGGAAAGGGCTACGGGGAAATTGCCAAGCAGCTTGGTGAAAAAAGGTCCACTGTTGGAGCAATCATTAGAAAATGGAAGAAGCTAAACATGACTGTCAATCTCCCTCGGACTGGGGCTCCATGCAAGATCTCACCTCGTGGGGTCTCAATGATCCTAAGAAAGGTGAGAAATCAGCCCAGAACTACACGGGAGGAGCTGCTCAATGACCTGAAAAGAGCTGGGACCACCGTTTCCAAGGTTACTGTTGGTAATACACTAAGACGTCATGGTTTGAAATCATGCATGGCACGGAAGGTTCCCCTGCTTAAACCAGCACATGTCAAGGCCCGTCTTAAGTTTGCCAATGACCATTTGGATGATCCAGAGGAGTCATGGGAGAAAGTCATGTGGTCAGATGAGACCAAAATAGAACTTTTTGGTCATAATTCCACTAAACGTGTTTGGAGGAAGAAGAATGATGAGTACCATCCCAAGAACACCATCCCTACTGTGAAGCATGGGGGTGATAGCATCATGCTTTGGAGGTGTTTTTCTGCACATGGGACAGGGCGACTGCACTGTATTAAGGAGAGGATGACCGGGGCCATGTATTGTGAGATTTTGGGGAACAACCTCCTTCCCTCAGTTAGAGCATTGAAGATGGGTCGAGGCTGGGTCTTCCAACATGACAATGACCCGAAGCACACAGCCAGGATAACCAAGGAGTGGCTCTGTAAGAAGCATATCAAGGTTCTGGCGTGGCCTAGCCAGTCTCCAGACCTAAACCCAATAGAGAATCTTTGGAGGAGCTCAAACTCCGTGTTTCTCAGCGACAGGCCAGAAACCTGACTGATCTAGAGAAGATCTGTGTGGAGGAGTGAGCCAAAATCCCTCCTGCAGTGCAAACCTGCTGAAAAACTACAGGAAACGTTTGACCTCTGTAATTGCAAACAAAGGCTACTGTACCAAATATTAACATTGATTTTCTCAGGTGTTCAAATACTTATTTGCAGCTGCATCATACAAATAAATAGTTAAAAAAATCATATATTGTGATTTCTGGATGTTTTTTTTTTAAATTATGTCTCTCACAGTGGGTATTACAACGTAAACGTGGTTTATGAGGACATTTCATGTGTCCACATAATTAAAATAGCTTTTAAAACATACTAAACAATGTTTTATTAAAAATGTAAAAATGCAGAATGTTTTCTGTGGGTTGGGGTAGTGTATGTGTGTGTGTGTGTGTGTAGGGGTAGTGTAGGGGGATAGAATGTACAGTTTGTACAGTATAAAAACCATTACACCTATGGAATGTCCTCATAATGTAGTTGCACCAACGTGTGTGTGTGTGTTAGAGTGCGGATCGGGCCGCAGTTTTCTGCCCAAGCCCGGCCCGCGTCCGACAGAGTAGTAACCGAACCCGACCCGTGCCCGACAGGCATTAAGTTATTTATGTCCGAGCCCGACCCGAACCCGAATCAATTTTTTCTCATACTAATGACACATGTACGTTTGTTCGTGTGGAAAGCCCGCTTTTATTGAGCAACTGTAGGAAGGCATTCTGAAATTATTTCAGATGAGCGCATCAGCGCACAGACGGGGAAACAAATACACACGTTAACACAGGGTCCAATCAGATAGCCAATTGAAATTAAATAAACAAAGGTCTACCAAAAATGGCCCAAGCTAACAGAACAAAACATTAACGTAACACAAATGCATCTTATTGAAATGAAAATCACTCTTACCATTTTTCTCGAAAACTGTATGGCTACTAAACTGCAACATGGGACCTATTTACACAATCCATCCATCAAAGTTTAGGCTAATCCAGGATTTTATGCAGAAAAAGGATTGCATCAACTGTGGATGGCTTCAAGGCTGTCCTCCTCTGCTCGATGGTCCTGCCAGCCAAATGTACCCTAATATGCAATATGCACGCACATGTTGCGCATTGTCAGAGCTACATAAACAAATTTCCGCACACAGGAAGACGGATGTTGGGGTAATATTTTTAATTTATTTTAATCACAAAAACATACCTTTCCATCAAGTTAAACAGGCCCATTGGTGATCTACATGATAAGCTGTTTTAAATTTCAAATGTTCAATGCCTTATCGCGCTGACGTGACCAAGCCCAACCCGAACCCGAACACCATTTCTAAATATCTGTCCGAACCCGGCCCGGCCCGTCGGTTACCGACGGGTCCCATCGGGCTCGGGTCGGGTATCCATCCTCTAGTGTGTGTGTGTGTGTATGTGTTTAAAACCTACTTTTGGAACCTATATGTGTAAAGAACTTTATTTTACAAGAATGTGTGTCTATATAGAATATCTGCTCTTATTTGCTGCCGAGATCAAATTAAGGTTTCCTTTTTATTTATGTTTTGTCCTCTCTTATTATATTTTCAGCTGTTCTTCTCATGTGTGATGGGATGTTCTCCGCACCATCACCATCTTCTGCAGAGAGGACCACTATTGAAATATCAAACACATCCGACTCGAACACTACTGTGACAACGGCAGAATCAACGACAGTTGGAAATGTCACAGAGCTTCCAGATGATTATAATGGGCCAAATAAGAGCCATGAAGATCCAGGCATTTCAGTCACTGAATCTGACACAAAGTCCACCGAAGTGACCCCTTCAACCGCCCGTCCCAAGAGCAGCACACACAACGCCAAGCTGAATCCTTCTCCTGAGAGGAAAAACGGTGGGAGAAAGCATCATGATATTAAAAGTTTGAAGGTTTTTGAAATCGAGCCATTGTTGGGTGGTTATTATGGGCAATGGAAGCTGTTTACTGTAGTATTTATTAGACTGAATGCTTCTTATATTTACGTATGACGTTCTGTGGTGCATTTGTGCTTCAGAGTCTGAGCGCCAAACCAGCTCAAGATTGTGGTTTAAAGTGAGAAATCCAATTTTTACTGACTTTTTGTTCACATGCAAAACATACAATAACTTTCAGAAATATTAACCCATTTTAAAACGGTCGATGTCAAGTTTATTTATATAGCACCATTAAGCACAACGAAGGTTGACCAATGTGCTGCACAATAAAAACATACCAATTAGACTAAATCTCCCTCTGGACGCGGTCAGCCAACTCATGCAGGAAATATCCCACTGCGCCTCCTCTGTAACGGCTAGTCGTCTAGCCGTCACAATCTGGCCCTTGTCAAACTCGCTCAAATCCTTACGCTTGCCCATTTTTCCTGCTTCTAACACATCAACTTTGAGGACAAAATGTTCACTTGCTGCCTAATATATCCCACCCACTAACAGGTGAAGAGATAATCAGTGTTATTCACTGCACCTGTCATAATGTTATGCCCGATCGGGGTATAATGAAAAAATAATTGGAGCTAAAATGGATCCCTGCGGGACTCCACACGACAGAGGTGCTGCCTCTAATGAATGTTCACCAGCATAAACTTTGAAACTTCTATTGTAGAAATATGAAATAAACCATTCAAGAGCACTTCCTTTTATGGCAGCACAGTCGAGAAGGGCAGCACAAGCACAGCATAATCCCCAGCGTCAGCAGTTCATAAGATATCATTTAAACCCTTCAAAAGACCAGTCTCTGTCGAGTGGTGTTTTCTAAAACCTGATTGAAAGACCTCAAAGATCTTATTTTCATCTAAAAAAAACTCTGTAGTTGTTGTAGAGCTATTTTCTCTATGATCTTAGTAATGAAAGACAGGTGAGAGATGGGTCTATAATTGTCTAAAACAATAGATTCTGTCTCTTAAGCAAGGGCTAAATTATGGCATGTTCAACACATCAACATGAAGTGCATGTTATTCACTTCACCTGTGGTCATAATGTTCCCATTCAGTCGGTCACTCTCGACGCCACGTCGATGACTAACAAATAGGAATCTCGCTAGAGAGGCCAATCTACTTTGAGTGTAACTAAAACGAGCCAATGCACATTGGCATTGATCATACTCACAAAATAGGAAACCACTGTATCAAAAATGTGTTTCAGGAAATGCGGAGGAATAGCATCAATGGAAGATAACTCACTATTTCTTTGACTGAACTCAGCAGAACCGAGATATCCCTATATTTCATGGGTGTTGGAAGCAAAACAAATGTGGGTGGGTGGGTTTTACTGGAGTAGTAGATGCCATTTACATTAAGTAATATACTATATAACTATAACTATATAAATGCAGTCCATTTAAGTACAAATATATCGCCTTGTGTGCTAAACATCTGGTTGGGCAAGACAAGATTATGGAAATCACCATATCTTAGACAGTGGTTATAGTGTAGGGGTAAGATGCATGGCATCAAGTTTTGACGCAAATCAACCAGCGGTTCGAATCCGCCTTTTGCCGAACTCGCTCTACTCCCTTTTCCCATCACATATCAGATTGGAAAGGCATTTATTTTCAATAAAAATGAAGAGAATATTAGAAAAGTTTAAATAAAGTGTCTAACGTGTGTTTAATTATAAGTGTTTATCGGTTAGGGGTAGGTAAACACACGTGCTGATTTAGAGACGATAAAAGTGAGTGGGTCCAATATCATTGATCGTAAAACAATGGTTCCGACGACCATGCCCAGTTTTATATCATTAATCTTGTTGACAAAAAATCGTAGAAAATCCTCACACATAATCTTTGATACACCACCACAGACTCCTTTTATTAGAGCGTCAGAAATGACTCGCTCTGAGCTGAAGCTTTGACATCAAACAGATGAACGTCGACACGTTCGTCCACATTTTCACATTTCAAACATATGGCATATCTTTTTTTTAAATACATTTCTGAAAGATGTCTGTTCGGCTCACCAAGGCTGCATTTAAAAAAACAACAAAAAACCATAAATACTTTTTGAAATATTATAATTCAAAAGAACTGTTTTCTATGTGAATATAAAGTAAAGTGTAATTTATTCCTGTGATCAAAGCTGAATTTATCATCATTACTCCAGTCTCCAGTGTCACATGACCCTTAAGAAATCATTCTGATATGAGGATTTGCTGCTCAATTTTGATAAATTATTATTGGTACTCAATTATTGAAATATTATTATTAGTACAATGTCATCAATTTTACCATATCGGCCATTTTGGCTGTCGGCCATTTTGAATTATGTGCTAAAATGCTGTATTTTATGAACACATGAACGGATTGTTACGAAACTCGGTATGGGTCATCTGCACGATGTCCTGAAAGAGCCTGACAAGTTTCGAAACAGCGCCACCTAGTGGAGAATCTTTTTTCAAACGCTTATAACTTTGGTTGTGGTTGACTTATTTTCCCAAGAGTCATCTCCTTAGACTCCTGAATTGTTGCTGAGTCCAACAATACCAGACTTATCAGGTTTCGGTGTTTGTGGAGCGTGGTAATTTAGCCCTTTTTAAAGCATCAGCTGATATCTTCGAAACCGCTAGTCCGATCAAGACGAAACCAGCATCATAAGTTCGTAAACATATGTCAATAGCTACACGCTAATGCCCAAATGTCAAAATATTGATAGTAAGGGGGAGTAAAATCCAATCAAAGTCAGGTGTCAGTCATTTTTTACGTGTTTTTTCATATAAATGTCTTTACCTCCCAAACGAAATGAGATATTTTCACCAAAATTGACACACATGTATGGGCTCACTCCGAGGACACATAAAAACAATGGTGGGATTGAGCCTCTTGGTGGCGCTATAATAGAACAAAACATGAAATTCCCATAGACTACAATGCATTTTTCAGCCTTTTTGTCTAAAATCATCTTAAAATGTGTTTATTTGTTCATTGCTGCCGTTAATCTGAGACTCCCAGCCCTGTTGGCATGTCTTGTCTTCTTCTTTGCGCTTGGCCCCGGTAATGGCTGCTTTATTTAATAATGGTTCTTATTATCAATGTTGAAAACAGTTGTGCTGCTTCATCTTTTTGTGAAAATCATGATTTTTTTTTTCAAGATTCTTCGATAATTAGAAAGTTCAAAAGAACAGAAATTATTTGAAATAGAAAGTTTTTGTTAAATTTTTTTTATCTTACTGACCCATAACGTATGCTTTCCACCTAAATCTAAATCAGCACAACTGTTTTCAACACTTATAATAATCATAAATGTATATTGAGCATCAAATCAGCTTATCAGAATGATTTCTGAAGGGTCATGTGACACTGAAAACTGGAGTAATGATGATAAATTCAGCTTTGATCAATTACACTTTACTATATATTCACATTTTTAGCAGTTATTTTAAACGATAATAATATTTCACAATTTTTACTGTATTTTTTAATCAAATAAATGCAATCTTGGTGAGTTAATCAGTATCAATGAGTCCTATTCTGTTTAAAAATTTGTGGTAAAGTCTGTCAAACTCTATTTTTTCATCAATTTAAGTGCTGTACTTCTATATTTAAAACCCTAAGAATTACTCCTTAAAAAAAATTTGTAACTGTAAATGTATAGTAACTAAACCATACAGTCTCTAACAGTGAGAAAATGGCAGCTATGCGAGTGTTGAAGTGTGAGTGGGCGTGACACACTTACCACAACAGCAAAATATCTCTCTCTCTCTGTTTTATTTAAAAACACTTCCATGCATGTTTAATAGCTTCTCTTAGCCTCACACCAAAGCTTTTTATTATTAAAAGATTTGATCATAACTAAGATGTTGTTGGTTGTTGGTTTGCTGTAATGCGAGCGCTCTTCTGTTTCAGGATCGTACAGCGGAGGTGAGTTTGATTCTGCCGTGCGGAAGATACCGAACACATCCTCTCTTCCTGTCTGAATCTTTACTGTGACACGTTTAATCTGTTTCCACATTAAAACAATGTCCCATTATAAACCAGAGACAACAGCAACAGATCTTCATGTTTTTGACAGATATCATCCAGTTGTTATTCTTCCTCTTCTTCATCCTGATTGTTCTCCTGCTTGGCATTTTGTGTTTTCTGATAACCATGACCCTGACAAAAACGGTAAGAATTTCTGTTATTTGTATTTTGTACATTTTGGAATTGTTACAAACCCTAATGAGCTTCAACTTCTAATGTAATGTCCTAATCATGTTGATGGATGTGATTATTAACGTTACTGTAGAATGAAGCAGAGCAGGAGCTGAGCAAGGCCACTGGAGCAGCAGGACCTTTATTATGGCACAGTCGCCGGCGCCACTACTGCTCCTCCGCTCATGAGTGTGAGGTAACGCAGCACTGTTGATCATATTACACACATCTGAGTGTGTTGATGATGTGATGATGTTACTCTGTGCGTTCTCTCGGCGGCTGCTATGACCCTTGTTCACACTGCAGCGAGAGTAAAGCGTTTCTGCAAAATGAGGCAATTGACAGCCGACTCCCTCACACGTCCCGGTTCCTTGGTTAAAATAGCAATTTTCTCACGATTTACAAATAGTTGGAAACATTTGGGATATTGTAAGTACTCAACTGAACAAAATATATAACACTGGCCTAGTGGTTTTTGGATATTTTACTGAAAATGTTTTACGTAGTGCACCTTTTAATTTGGGTTTTTAGTACTAAATAACATGTTATACACTGGCGATCAAATGTTTTGAATAACTCAGATGTTTAATGTGTTCGATAGAAGTCTCTTCTGCTCACCAAAGCTGCATTTATTTGATAACAAATACAGTATAAATTGTGATATAATATTACAATTTAAAATAACAGTTTTTTATGTGAATATATATTAAAATGTAATTTATTTCTGTGATCAAAGCTGAATTTTCAGCATCATTACTCATATATTTGTGGAAACCACTATTTATTTTGAATATATACAGGTGCTGGTCATATAATTATAATATCATCAAAAGGTTGATTTATTTCACTAATTCAATTAAAAAATGTGAAACTTGTATATTATATTCATTCATTACACACAGACTGATATATTTCAAATGTTTATTTCTTTTAATTTTGATGATTATAACTGACAACTAAGGAAAATCCCAAATTCAGTATCTCAGAAAATTAGAATATTGTGAAAAGGTTCAATATTGAAGACACCTGGTGCCACACTCTAATCAGCTCATTAACTCGAAACACCTGCAAAGGCCTTTAAATGGTCTCTCAGTTCTGTAGGCTACACAATCATGGGGAAGACTGTTGACTTGACGGTTGTCCAAAAGACGACCATTGACACCTTTCACAAGGAGGGCAAGACACAAAAGGTCATTGCAAAAGAGGCTGGTTGAGAAGAAGCACATTAATAGAGAGGCGAAGGGAAGGAAAAGATGTGGTAGAAAAAAAGTGTACAAGTAATAGGGATAACCACACCCTGGAGAGGATTGTGAAACAAAACCCATTCAAAAATGTGGGGGAGATTCACAAAGAGTGGACTGCAGCTGGAGTCAGTGCTTCAAGAACCACTACCCACAGACACATGCAAGACATGGGTTTCAGCTGTCGCTTGTGTCAAGCCACTCTTGAACAACAGACAGCGTCAGAAGCGTCTCGCCTGGGATAAAGACAAAAAGTGGTCCAAAGTTATGTTCTCTGATGAAAGTAAATTTTGCATTTCCTTTGGAAATCCGGGTCCCAGAGTCTGGAGGAAGAGAGGAGAGGCAAACAATCCACGTTCGTTGCTTGAGGTCCAGTGTAAAGTTTCCACAGTCAGTGATGGTTTGGGGTGCCATGTCATCTGCTGGTGTTGGTCCACTGTGTTTTCTGAGGTCCAAGGCCAACGCAGCCATATACCAGGAAGTTTTAGAGCACTTCATGCTTCCTGCTGCTGACCAACTTTATGGAGATGCAGATTTCATTTTCCAACAGGACTTGGTACCGGCACACAGTGCCAAAGCAACCAGTAACCATTTCTAAAAATCCTTTCTTTGTATTGGTCTTAAATAATATTCTAATTTTCTGAGATGCTGAATTTGGGATTTTCCTTTGTTGTCAGTTATAATCATAAAAATTAAAAGAAATAAACATTTGAAATATATCAGTCTGTGTGTAATGAATGAATATAATATACAAGTTTCACATTTTGAATGGAATTAGTGAAATAAATCAACTTTTTGATGATATTCTAATTATATGACCAGCACCTGTGTATATATATTATATATATTTTAATAATAAGTGTTATTCACTTCACCTGTCAGTGGTCATAATGTTCCCATTCAGTCTGTCACTCTCGATGCCACGTCGATGACTAACAAACAGAAATTTCGCTTGAGAGGCCAATCTACTTTGAGTGTAACTAAAACGAGCCAATGCACATTGGCAAGCAGCTGCTCTGCCTTGCAGCGCGGGTGTAAAACGAGCAGCTGTAAATCCAAGTCATGGGCCCTCGGTCAGATGAGGTCCACCTTGGTGATCCAGAAACGCTCCCTGGCTTGCCTTGCAGAGGTGCGAGTGGACTTCAAAGTATGCTTTCTCGATGCTCCCATCTCAAAAGGTGGCCTTTTCGGCGACACTGTCGAGAACTGGGCCCAGCAGTTCTCCACTGTCGGTAGCTGACTGAGGCAATCAAGAGCTTCCCCCAAAGTACCATCAGAGTCCCTTGTGAGCCACCCCTCAGTCTGCTCATCGCCAAGGGCATCACCCCCTGCAAAAAAAAGGGAGACGACGCCACCCGTTTCTGCTCATTTTTAAGCGGTCAGTGAAACATCCCCTGAGACGGGAGACCCAGAGATGGGCGGGGCAGAGAATCTTTTGAGTTAAATTGCTGTTCTGCTGCCAGTGGTACCCAAATTCTCATAAAAAAAAGAGCAGTTCCTCTATCTCTGGGTCCCAAGAGGGTTCGGGGGTCGAGCATAGTATGGTCCAGGGATCAGTTATGTGAACACAGGGACCTGGTGCTCAGCCAACTCAGCCAGTTAGGTCTTCGGGTCAACTTGGAAAAGGTCAAACTCTCCCCTGTGCAGCGGATCGCTTTTCTCAGCATGGAGTTGGATTCCGTCAAACATACAGCATGCTTCACAGAGGAACATGTTCAGTTGATGCTGAACTGCTTGAATACGTTCAAAACACTGTTTTTCAGAGGCTCCTGGGGCATATGGCAGCCACAGTGGCAGTAACACTGCTCGGCTTGCTTCATAGGAGACCACTTTAGCATTGGCTTCAAGGCCGAGTCCAGAGATGGGCGTGGCAGTGCGGCACTCACTGGGTGAGTATCACACTGGGCCTTCAGCCCGTGGTCGGACCGCTTGTTACTTTGGGCAGGAATACCCATATAACAGGTGTCCAGGCATGCTGATGTGTTCACAGATTCCTCCGCCATGGGCTGGGGGAGCCATGTACAACGGACATGCAGTGTCAAGGGTTTGGACAGGCCCTCAACTGCATTGGCACATCAACTGCCTCGAGTTGCTAGCAGTAAATCTTGCACTGAGCCACCTCAAGAAGCCGCTACAAGGCAAAGCTGTATTGGTCCATATGGACAACACTGCGGCCGTTGCGTACATCAACCAACAAGGTGGTCAATGCTCCTGTCGCATCTCGCCCTCTATCTCATCCTCTGGAGTCAGAAGCATCTGAGGTCGCTTTGGGCCATTCATGTCCTCGGTGTGCTCAACCGTGTAGCCAACGAGCTCTCATGAGCTGCGCTCCCATGAGAGTGGTGACTCCACCCCCAGGCGGTTCAGCTGAACTGGAGACATTTCGGAGAGATGCAGGTCGACCTGTTTGCCTCTCCAGAAACGTCTCACTACCAGTTGTTTTACTCCCTGCCCAAGGGAACACTTGGCACGGATGCACTGGCACACAGCTGCCCCAGGGCCTTTGCAAATATGTGTTTCCCCAGTGAACCTACTTGCACAGTCTCTGTGTAAAGTCAGAGAGAATGAGGAGCAGGTCTTGCTAGTTGCACCCTACTGGCCCAACCGGACCTCGTTCCCAGAACTGATGCTCCTCGCGACAGCCTCCCTGGCAGATTCCTCTGAAGAAGTATCTTCTTTCTCAGAGATGGGGCACCCTGTGGCACCCGCGTCCAGATTTCTGGACTCCATGTCTGGTCCCTGGATGGGACGCGGAGGTTCTAGGTGACTTACCCCAAGAGGTAGTTAACACCATCACTTCGACACAAGCAACGTCTATGAGTTCTTGCTCTCTATGACCTCTTGCTCTCATACTTAGAGCACTCCAGAATGCCCCATTTGAGCCTTTGCTGTCAGCAGAATTAAAGATTCTGTCTATGAATGACCGGGGGACAACAGCAACCCAGTCACGAAGTCGTAGGCCACATAAAATCACAGAGCAGGGTCAGTGCATACTGAGGTGCATAGTGCGCAGAAGTCACCAACTTTAGTCAATAGCTACAGACTTCCAAACTTCGTATGGCCTTCAGATTAGCTCAAGAACAGTGCGTAGAGAGCTTCATGGAAAAGGTTTCCATGGCTGAGCAGCTTATCCAAGCCTTACATCACCAAGTGCAATGCAAAGTGTGTGATGCAGTGGTGTAAAATGGTAAATGGACTGCAGTTATATAGTGCTTTCAACAGACCTATGACCATCCAAAGCACATTACACATTGCCTCACATTCACCCATTCATACACCGACAGCGGTGTCAGCCATGCAAGGCGCCATCCAGCTCATCGGGAGCAGCTGGGGTAAGGTGTCTTGCTCATGGACACCTCGACACTTGGTCAGGTGGAACCGGGAATTGAACCACCAACCTTCTGGTTTGTAGACAACCTACATGAACCACTGAGCCACTGCCGCCCCAAAAAGCAAGCCACCACTGGAGTGACCGATCATGCTTCTCTGTCTGGCAAGCCCATGGACGATTCTGGGTTTGGTGGTTACCAGGAGAACGGGACTTGCCTGACTGCATTGTGCCAAGTATAAAATTTGGTGGAGGGGGAAATATGCGGTGGGGTTGTTTTTCAGGGGTTGGGCTTGGCCCCTTAGTTCCAGTGAAATGATTAATGCTTCAGCACACCAAGACATTTTGGACAATTTCATGCTCCCAACTTTGTAGGAATTGGCCCCTGATGGCCCCTTCCTGGTACAACATGACTGACCAGCGCACAAAGGATCGGTCCATAAAGACATGGATGAGTGAGTTTGGTGTGGAGGAATTTCACTTTCCTGACCTCAACACAATAGAACACCTCTGGGATGAATTAGAGCGGAGACTGCGAGCCAGGCCTTCTCATCCAACATCAGTGCCTGACCTCACAAAAATTCCCCAAAACGCACTCCTAAACCTTGAAAAGCCTTCCCAGAAGATGTTGAAGCTGTTATGGCTGCAAAGGGTGGGCCAACTCCATATTAAACCCTATGGATTAAGAATGAGATGTCATTAAATGTGCATGTGAAGGCAGGCATCCCAAAACTTTTGGCAATATAGTGTATGTAACCCTCATTCCCTGAAGGAGGGAACGAAGATGCCATGTCCCGTCGCCACAACTGCTGGATCCCGGTGGGCGGCCCAGGCTCCTAAGCGAAAACCTAATGTGCAAACCACCTGCTGCTCATTTTATACCAGCACTGCGAGGCAGAGCAGCTGCTGCAATCATTGCATGCCACTGTGCATTGGCTCATTTTAGTTACACTCGAAGTAGATTGGCCTCTCTAGCGCGATTCCTTTTTGTCAGTCATTGATGTGGTGCCTCCATTCCCTCCTTCAGGGAACGAGGGTTACGTGCGTAACTGAGACGTTATGTCTGATTGGTGTATATTATATAATTTATATTATATATAAATATAAAAACATTTTCTTTACAGATAATTATACACAGTAAACACACATATGTAAACACAAACTTTTGTTTTGGGTGAAGTTTTCTTATTCTAAAGTTTGGGTTGACAGCACTAACTTAAACTATAAATTAATAACATATTTAACAGTCCTCTCTCTCTCTCTCTCTCTCTCTCTCTCTCTCTCTCTCTCTCTCTCTCTCTCTCTCTCTCTCCTGCTGTAGATGAACTCATCCCTGTACACTCGTCCACACACCAAGAACCAGACTGAGATCAGGATTGAATATGATCTGATTGTGAACTCTCTGTATAGAGCTCTGACTGAACTGAAGAAAACTCAAGACCAAATAAAGGAAAAACTCTATCAAACTGGTATGTGAATATCAAATACATAATCTGTCTAAAAAAGTTTCCCACCACACAAGGACAATTTAGACACTTTACAGCTTAAATAACACATTTTTACTGAATTACTAAAAGTAGAGCTTTGATAAAAATACAAACTTCATATTCTCATATGGCGTTTGTGATGAATATGACTTATCATTAATCCAAAAAAAAAACACACACAAAAAAATCAATAAATCAAGAATAAATCTGAAAATTTCCCCACATAAATGAAAGCCTGGTACTAAAGCACAAATGCAATGTGGAACTAGGGATGAAAGGGTATGGAAATTTCACATCACGATTATAGTGGCCCAAATGATCACGGTTATCAATATTATCACGGTTTTGTTCAAATGAGATGAAAGTGTTCAAAAAGAACAGATGCACGCACTGAAAACATTTCAACAAGTTAACAACAAATAACTAAAGCAGCTCTGTGCACTTTTTTTAAGATAGATTCTATTCTGTGGGATTTCCTTCCTTTTAATGGCCATGGTCAATAGCAACGCATAATACATAAATAATAATCATTTTGTGTAAATATAATCTATAATAATCTATAATGAGACGTTAATGAAACGATAATGAAAAGGAAGAAGATTGAGCTCAGCGAAAGCCGAGGTCGATTTGTGTCAAAACTAGATGCTGTGTGTCCTACCCCTACACTACTGACACTCTCAATAATATGCCGATTTCCGTAATTTTGTCTTTCTGAACTATACGTTTAGCAAGCAAAGCGGTATATTTGTACTTAATGTAATTGGCATCTACTCCATTAAAACATTTCTGAGGACCCACCCACATTTTTTTTGCTTCCGACGCCCATGGTTGGAGCTCTGATCGCGCACCCTTAAGTTAAAGACTTTACATTCCCTGCAGTTCAGCGTCCTTCGCACGGATGACTGCCTTTGTTTCTTTCTTCAATAAATCAATAGATTCAATCTTCAGTAGTTTGAATCGCCATCGCTCTTGGGTCCTCTGTTTTCACTGACAAAAAAACAAAACAAAAAATGATAGGGTTTTATAATTTGTATTATTAAAATGTTTTTTTTTTTTTTGTATACAATTGCTCTAAATGTTCGGGGTCATATTGACCCCCAAACACCAAAACAGGTACACAGTATGAGGGTTAAATCCTTAATGTGTGTCCCATAGACCTCCATTGTTAGGATATTTACTGTAAACACATTCTGCATTATTTTACAAACTGAGGGATGAGCAACATTTACACTCCACTGATGCTGTAGAGAAACTCACTGAAATTATTCCTATTAATAATTCATAATCATATTGTCATCTGTGTCCACAGAGTTGAAGTCTGTCCAGAATTGTGCAGGTACAGTGTGAATGACACCAATACACTCACAATACTGTTTATAATCTGTATTATATACTGTACATCTGAACATGTTTGTTCTGAAGTTGATTGATAATGTCTGATCTCTCTCAGTGGATGTGACTCTGGATCCTGATACAGCGAATCCACATCTCATCCTGTCTGAGGATGGAAAACAAGTCAGTCGTGGAGACATTCAGCGCAACGCCAAAGAAAACCCAAAGAGATTTGAGGTCAATTGTGTTCTGGCAAAGCAGGGATTCAGTTCAGGGAGATTTTACTATGAGGTGCAGGTGAAGGGAAACACTGAGTGGGGTTTAGGAGTGGTCAGAGAATCCATTAACAGGAAGGGGAGGATCTGGCTGAGACCTGATAATGGAGTCTGGACTGTGGCTCTGAGGAATGAGAATGAATATAAAGCTTATGCAGGTCCATCTGTCTCTTTATCTCTGAGAGTGAAACCTGAGAAGGTGGGTGTGTTTGTGGATTATGAGGAGGGTCTGGTCTCTTTTTATGACGTAGAGTCCAGATCTCATATCTACTCTTTCACTGGTCAGACTTTCACTGAGAAACTCTATCCATATTTTAACCTAGGCCTTATTTATAATGGTAAAAGCTCAAACCCACTGATCATCACAACTGTCAGATGAAATTAACAAAACCATAAAATCCGAAAAGATTAACCATGGATGTGCTGTTTTTATAGTATACAAATCTAAAAAACGAATTAGCACTAACCACAATCAAGAAGGTTTTACTTACAATTATAAAGAACAATACGTGACACACAAAACATAGTACAAGTGCAAAAAAAAGATCTTTATATTCAGGCCCTCAAAAATCAGTCACTGACAAAACATCCACTAAAATGAAATATTTGAGAGTTATGTTGTGTGACATATGAATGGCCAGTTTATTACGAGTTTATATTTTCTAATCATCTCAAAGATTTGTTTGCTGTTAACTTTCATTAATACTTTGCTTTTACTTTTCAAATCTACTGTGACATTTGACATAATAGATTACATTTCTAAACTTTCCAAAGTGTTTCTATTTTGTTATTTTGTAAGGAAATTTCTGAAGTCATTTTCTCTCTCATCTCCAGCTGTTATTATTGAATGTCTTGTGAAATTGTGTAGTTTTTGGTTTATACTGTAATAACTGCAGCATCTGAATAAAGACAAGTGTTCACTTCTATAACTGATGTTGAGTATAATCTAAACAGATTGCTAATTGAAGTGCATGAACACGTCACAGCTGGAAATAAACTGCTGTTAAACACTGAAAGTCTTACCCATACGGGATCTTTCTGACGTTCTGATTCCCAATCAGGGCTGGACTGGGACAAAAAAGTGGCCCTGGACTTTCTGGCACAAAGCGGCCCATCATACCCGCTCTGCAACACACCTCACCATAAACTCACCAGCTCATTATACACAGAGCAATTTTAAACCGAAGCTATTTATGCAAAAATATGAATTATTATATTAATTGTTTTATTGAAATGCTTATCATACTGAATGACTCACATACTTCTTTAGGTTATAATTTGTTTTTCCTGGTGCACATGGCAAATAGTATTTTTTTTATACAAATCTTTAATTCTCTTTTCCATACACTTAAGTTTAATATCACTACATTCAATACCTACCATAAAACCAGACCAGAATGACTAGAAGACTGAATGTGGACTGTTTTAGGGTGACTTTATAGTATCTAGATATCTGTAATTTTATGGAATAGAGCTCAAATAGTGGAAAGGAGTTTAAAAATGATATGAAAAATACAGCATATTAAAATGATTTGTAAAGGATCATTTGACACTGACTGAAGTGTGGAATAATGATGCTGAAAAGTCAGCTTTTACAGGAATAAATTACATTTTACAATACATTATCATAGAAAACAACTAGGCCTATTGGAAATTATTATTAATATTTCTTAATATTTGTGGTTTTACTGTATTTTTGATCAAATAAATTCAGCCTTCTTTCAAAAACATTTTTTAATTATTTTTTTTTAAAACATTTTAATTATTTCAAACTTTTGATTACCAGTGTGTAAAATAATGCACGTGAACTAACTAGCAAATATATGACACTTTTCTACACGGCACATTGACTACTTGAATATGAAAGTTGCCAGTTTTACCATGTATGTGTAGGCTAAGCCTATAATCATTTGAAAATTATTGTGAAATTATTGAAGAAAGCTTGGAAACAGAAAGAAAAACATTCCCTCTGATATGCTGAAAACTGCGGCACCTACGTTATGTTTCTTTGTGCATTGTGTGACGAATAACGTAAAAGGCATTAAAATCATTAAAAGCAGTAGTTTACATCCCTGGAAATTAAAGGTCCCGTTCTTCGTGATCCCATTGTTCAAACTTTAGTTAGTGTGTAATGTTGCTGTTAGAGCATAAATAATACCTGTAAAATTATAAAGCTCAAAGTTCAATGCCAAGCGAGATATTTTATTTAACAGAAGTTCCCTTTCAAAGCCTACAGCGAACGGCCGGTTTGGACTACATCCTGGTACTTCCTTCTTTAATGACGTCAGTAGAACAGTTTGTGGACTAACCTCCGCCCACAAGAATACGTGGAAAAGGGGGCGTGGTCTTGTTGCTGTCCCACGTGGAGTAGAGGAAGTGTTGGTGGAGAAGAGGAAGTGTTGCGTCTGAGTGTGTTTGTCGCCATGTCGTCGAGACGCTGTTATTTTCATCCCGGAGTCAAATCACCTTTGTTTGGCTTTCCCAGAGACGCTGTAGAGATCATTGAGCGCATATATCTCCCGTTAAGAGGCGTGACCTTTCCGTGCAACATGCGCTAAGCTGCTGTCCAATCACAACACAGGAACCGCTGGCACAATCAGAACTCATTACGTATTTCTGAAGGAGGGACTTCATAGAACAAGGAACTCATCAGCCCGTTTTTAGGACAGTGGAAACAGCGGTGTACAGATCAGTACATTGTGTGAAAAATACTGTGTTTTTTTACACGCGAAACATGAACACATGTTATATTGCACACTGTAAACACAATCAAAGCTTCAAAAAAACACGAAGAACGGGACCTTTAAAGTCCATCGTTTAACATTTTACAATCGTTAACAGTCTTGAAATATTGCTGTAGACTCGTCATATTCAGCTGTTTATCTTACCTCAAATTGCATTACCTCAGACTGCGCTGCTCGGCAGCGGTGGACAGTAAATCCCGCCTCCTTCAATTTGATTGGATATCGCAAACATTTTGACATTGACACGTGCTTTTGCACCACTGAGACTGATCAGGCTAAATAGATTAGAGTTATGCCTCAGGTGGGCTGCGCGGGCCATTGGTCTGGGCTGACGGAAGGATATAGGCTACGTAATTTTACTATATTTAGTCTTCATATATATTTACGTAGCAACGGGCCGGCCCACATTGTCCAGCGGCCCACCGGGAAAACGCCCGGTGTGCCAGATGGCCAGTCCGCCCCTGTTCCCAATCCCTCTATATGGAACAAAACATTCTTCAACACTTGTGACAGCTGGTTCAGGAACGGGATCTTGATATACAATAATGCCAAAAGTATTGGGTTCAAATCATTGAACCCTCCAAATCATTGAATTCAGGTGTTCAATCGCTTTCATGTATAAATCAAGCACTAGGCCTGCAGACGCTTCTACACACATTTGTGAAAGAATGGGCCGCTCTCAGGAGCACAGTGAACTCAAGCGTGTTACCGTGATCGGTTGCCACCTGTGCAATAAGTCCATTCTGGAAATTTCCTCACTACTAAATTTTCCACGCTCAACTGTTAGTGGTGTTATAACAAAGTTTAGGACGATTCTAAGGGCCCACTTTTGGGGCCCCCGGAGATTGGTTTTATTAGTAGTAACAGTACTAGTAGTAATGTAATTATAAATGTATAATCTACCAAAGAGTTACAAATATAACAAAATGATGGCTTATTTCTGCATTTCCGGCAAAAACCAGCAACCGCTCACACTCACGGGTAAAACAAAATTTTCTCAAATCCCACTCCGACATGAAATTTCTCTGTACTGTAGGCTAATATACTTCTTGTAGCCATTAAGAAAAGGTATTTAGTTTTATATTTATGTTTAAATATCATGTTATTTTTTTATGTCTATATATGTTGTCAATCTATGTTGATTGTGAAAAGTGAACAGCATGAGTGAGAAAGGACACATAAGATGTGCAATGCAAGGAGACATGAAGTGGGTCAGACATGATTGTGACCACTTCATTAAGTTTTGTTTTGTAGAAAGCCTTTCTTTAAAGTAAATTTAGTTTTTTATTAATTGTATCTTAATTTTAATCAGTTTCATCAGCCAATTGGGGCATTCTGGGTTGAGCGAGCGGAGCTTAATGGGTCAGTATTATTAAATTGCAGACAAAGATTTGGGATAGCTAGGATGGTGCGGGAGAGGGCCCAACATCATTTTGTTTCATAGGGCCCAAAATTTCTAGCGGTGCCCCTGTATAAAAGTTCAACGTGATATAAGAATATCCTGTAAGTTTCAGAGCTGAAAACTTCCTTGTTAGTCAAAGAAAAGCTTTTATTGACACCAGGCCCAGCAAACGCCTACTCTCAGAATGTGCCACACCTTGACGTCATCATGTGGTGAAACACCGCCTCAACTGAAGAAGAAGATTGCCTAATTCTGTAGCCCCGCTCACCGACTCATGGAGCTAAACGGATCGCACTACCGAGCAATAAACATGCCGAAGATAGCAAGATATTGCACTGTGCCTGGTTGTGGAAGAACACAGTCCCTGCATAAGCTTCCTTCAGATTCGAATATTGGAAATGTGTGGTTGAACTTTATTTTTACTGAATAACCAGCTCAAGTGGGTAATACATTGCATGTTTGTTCCTTAATTTAACCACGGATTCATTTGTAAACAAGATACAGGATTTGCAGACAGGATGAGATTACATGAATGAACGAAGCAACACACTTATGGTATGTGAGTTAAAAATGTTTTTATATGTGATAGTATTGCATTGTTACAGATCGTTTGATATCTATTGATTATGTGTACGTGTCTAACTGATTCGGGATCAGACAAAGAACCCATGGGGGCATGGAAGGAGGGAAGAGACAGTGGGGAGCCTGGAGCAGGAGCCATATGGTGCACCAGAGACCAGCGAGGCCCCAGGGCGGAGTCGATGGTGGGAGGAGCCATGGAGGAGTTGACTGGGAGGTAGACGACACCCTGGGGATGACCAACGGAGAAGAAGCCTCAGATGGAGCCGATGAGCCCACGCAAACTAGATGGTCCTGGAGACCGAGGTGGCACTGCAGCGCCGAGCACCCGAGGTGGAACCGGGGAACCAGAGGGCAGTGGCTGGACCGGAGGGACCGAGGACAAAGGTCGGAGCGGAAGGGAAGGCGGAGCCAGACGAAGCCGCAGGTGAAGGCAGGTCGACGACTGACCAAGGCAGAGCCAGAGAGACGAGGGAGCCTGGAGAAGCCGTATGACCGCTGGTTTCCGGTGGAGCCGAGGGAGGGAGGAGCCAAGGGGGCGCCAAAGAGTCGACGGGCCGAGGCGGAGCAGGGGGCACAGAGGCTGGAGGCGGAGCAGGGGGCACAGAGGCTGGAGGCGGAGTTACCTCAGTGCGGGACAGAGCTGGTGGCCTGAAGACACTAGGCATGTCAACCCAGCGTGTGGGTGGAGCAGAGGGGCGGAAAGACAGCAGTGAAGGGAGCCCTGAGGAATGGACCGACAGAGGAGGTGAGAGAGGGAGATTGGGCGGGAATTCTTGAGACTCTGGAGATACAGGGGACTCCAAAAAAGCCTATTAGGTCCACCTCAAAAACATTCCTCAGCTCTTCTATGTAGCTACCAGTGACTTCCTGCAACTCATCCACTGCGGCGGTGTTGTGGGCGGGGCTTTTCTCCCAGCCCTCGAACTCCACAATAACTCCCTCCGCGATGTATGGCATTGCTGGCTCACGCACCTGGGCAGAACTTGTTGGTGGTCCGGGCTCCGTGGCGATGACACACTCCGTCCTTGTCCTCGGTACAGGCTCGTCATTCATGGGTGGCCGGTCCCCACGGTCTGCGGGGGGCTCGTGCAACTTCTCCGTTGTGTCATTTGTTGGTGGTGGTTGGCTGGTCTCTGTCAGTGGTGGAGTGGGACTGGTAACGCTGTCCTCATCAGCAGGGCCGATGGTAAAAGGCGAGTGGTTATTTACCAGTACCCACTCCACAAATGTGGCGAAATCTTCCGTTGGAGCGTCTGCTGGAACACGTGCCTTTGACTGCTCGCTCAGGCCGGTGTAGAAAAAAACAGCGGTCTGGGAAACGGGTAAGAGCTGTAGGAAGTCCCGGGTGTGTGCTTCCAGCGGGCAGTTTCCCTGCTCCAGGCAGAGAAGCTGGACTTCGGGAAGGGCCATGGGAAAGACGGGGAAAACTCAAACAAAACAGAGGAAAAAACGCCACAAACAGTCTGTTCTTCTGTTACAAACGTACGTGCAGGCAGGCAATGAGCTCACGGAGACGAGGATAACCAGGAGACAGGAACTTTAATAACAACTCAGGAACACACATAACACATATAACATGAACGAGAACCAACAAACACTGAGGGACAACTGAGAACTGTACAGGGGCAAACAAGGCAATTAACAGGACACAGGCGATGGAATGAACTCTTAATGACAATGGCGGGAAAACTGAACAAAGGGATCAACTAAATGACAAGCAAAACAGACTAGACATGTAACAATTCCTTTCTTGATGTGCATTGTTCACTCTATTGACTTGTTCACTCTATTGACTTGATATTTGAAGGAAACATGCTGACTTGTCTGACTCTGCAGTGAGGCTTGTGCGTGTTTGTGTGTGTTTGTGTGTGTGTGTGTGTGTGTGTGTGTGTGTGTGTGTGTGTGTGTGTGTGTGTGTGTGTGTTTGATAAAGACATTTTGCTAGCCCTGTTGTGGGCGTTCATTCTGGTTACCATTTTCCCACACGCTTTCAAAACAATCCCTCACGTTGTACTCACGGGGAGACGGAGCTTATTATAATATGCAAACCTTATCCAATTATATTGGCCATTTTCTTCCATGAGAGGGCCTCAAAACCAGGGTCGAAATTAGCCTATTAATTATTCATTATGATGTTTTTTAATTAAAAAACCACGCAAACATCATTAGTTGACCTCAAACAACAGTATAAAAAAATGTAAAACGCAGCATATTGCTCTTTAAAAAACATCAGAGGTTTTGTTGTCATATCCTTATCTGATGAGACCATAATATGAAGGCGTTATACAGATCTGCGTACATTCACAAAATATAACATGTGTTACTTGCATGTTCTGAATATGTTCTGTTAACGTCCCAAATGTCCTCTTTGTAACGTTTGTATCTGACCATAAAATAACCAAAATGGAACATCCCCCTAAAGTCATATACTAAAGTCATATAAGGAACTCTATTATATGACCAACAGAGGACCATGTGGGGAACGTTCTGTTACCGTCCCAAATATCCTCTTTGTAACATTGCCAAGTGACCATAAAATAACCAAAATGGAACGTCCCCCTAAAGTCATATAAGGAACGTTATTATATGACCAACAGAGGACCATGTGGGGGACATTCTGTTACCGTCCCAAATGTCCTCTTTGTAACATTCTTATGTGATCATAAAATAACCAAAATGGAACGTCCCCCTAAAGTAATATAAGGAACTTTATTATGTGCCCAACAGAGAACCATGTGGGGAACGTTCTGTTAATGTCCCAAATGTCCTCTTTGTAACGTTCGTATGTGGCCATAAAATAACCAAAATGGGACGTCCCCCTAAAGTCATATAAGGAACTTTATTATGTGCCCAACAGAGAACCATGTGGGGAACGTTCTGTTAATGTCCCAAATGTCCTCTTTGTAACGTTCGTATGTGGCCATAAAATTACCAAAATGGGACGTCCCCCTAAAGTCATATAAGGAACTTTATTATACGACCAACAGAGAACCATGTGGGGAACGTTCTGTTACCGTCCCAAATGTCCTCTTTGTAACATTGCCAAGTGACCATAGAATAACCAAAATGGAATGTCCCCCTAAAGTCATATAAGGAACGTTATTATATGACCAACAGAGAGGACCATGTGGGGAACGTTCTGTTAATGTCCCAAATGTCCTCTTTGTAACATTCTTATGTGATCATAAAATAACCAAAATGGAACGTCCTCCTAAAGTCATATAAGGAACTTTATTATATGTCCAACAGAGAGGACCATGTGGGAAACGTTCGGTTAATGTCCCAAATGTCCTCTTTGTAACATTGCCAAGTGACCATAGAATAACCAAAATGGAACGTCCCCCTAAAGTCATATCGGGAACGTTATTATATGACCAACAGAGAGGACCATGTGGGGAACGTTCTGTTAATGTCCCAAATGTCCTCTTTGTAACATTGCCAAGTGACCATAGAATAACCAAAATGGAACGTCCCCCTAAAGTCATATCGGGAACGTTATTATATGACCAACAGAGAACCATGTGGGGAACGTTCTGTTAATGTCCCAAATGTCCTCTTTGTAACAATTCCAAGTGACCATAAAATAACCAAAATGGAACGTCCCCCTAAAGTCATATCGGGAACGTTATTATACGACCAATAGAGAACCATGTGGGGAACGTTCTGTTAATGTCCCAAATGTCCTCTTTGTAACATTGCCAAGTGACCATAAAATAACCAAAATGGAACGTCCCCCTAAAGTCATATCGGGAACGTTATTATATGACCAACAGAGAACCATGTGGGGAACGTTCTGTTAATGTCCCAAATGTCCTCTTTGTAACATTGCCAAGTGACCATAAAATAACCAAAATGGGACGTCCCCCTAAAGTCATATAAGGAACGTTATTATATGACCAACAGAGGACCATGTGGGGGACGTTCTGTTACTGTCCCAAATATCCTCTTTGTAACATTCTTATGTGATCATAAAATAACCCAAATGGAACGTCCCCCTAAAGTCATATCGGGAACGTTATTATATGACCAACAGAGGACCATGTGGGGAACGTTCTGTTAATGTCCCAAATGTCCTCTTTGTAACATTGCCAAGTGACCATAAAATAACCAAAATGGGACGTCCCCCTAAAGTCATATAAGGAACGTTATTATATGACCAACAGAGGACCATGTGGGGAATGTTCTGTTACCGTCCCAAATATCCTCTTTGTAACATTGCCAAGTGACCATAAAATAACCAAAATGGAACATCCCCCTAAAGTCATATAAGGAACGTTATTATATGACCAACAGAGGACCATGTGGGGGACATTCTGTTACCGTCCCAAATGTCCTCTTTGTAACATTCTTATGTGATCATAAAATAACCAAAATGGAACGTCCCCCTAAAGTAATATAAGGAACTTTATTATGTGCCCAACAGAGAACCATGTGGGGAACGTTCTGTTAATGTCCCAAATGTCCTCTTTGTAACGTTCGTATGTGGCCATAAAATAACCAAAATGGGACGTCCCCCTAAAGTCATATAAGGAACTTTATTATGTGCCCAACAGAGAACCATGTGGGGAACGTTCTGTTAATGTCCCAAATGTCCTCTTTGTAACGTTCGTATGTGGCCATAAAATAACCAAAATGGGACGTCCCCCTAAAGTCATATAAGGAACTTTATTATACGACCAACGGAGAACCATGTGGGGAACGTTCTGTTAATGTCCCAAATGTCCTCTTTGTAACATTGCCAAGTGACCATAGAATAACCAAAATGGAATGTCCCCCTAAAGTCATATAAGGAACTTTATTATATGACCAACAGAGAGGACCATGTGGGGAACGTTCTGTTAATGTCCCAAATGTCCTCTTTGTAACATTCTTATGTGATCATAAAATAACCAAAATGGAACGTCCTCCTAAAGTCATATAAGGAACTTTATTATATGTCCAACAGAGAGGACCATGTGGGAAACGTTCGGTTAATGTCCCAAATGTCCTCTTTGTAACATTGCCAAGTGACCATAGAATAACCAAAATGGAACGTCCCCCTAAAGTCATATCGGGAACGTTATTATATGACCAACAGAGAGGACCATGTGGGGAACGTTCTGTTAATGTCCCAAATGTCCTCTTTGTAACATTGCCAAGTGACCATAGAATAACCAAAATGGAACGTCCCCCTAAAGTCATATCGGGAACGTTATTATATGACCAACAGAGAACCATGTGGGGAACATTCTGTTAATGTCCCAAATGTCCTCTTTGTAACAATTCCAAGTGACCATAAAATAACCAAAATGGAACGTCCCCCTAAAGTCATATCGGGAACGTTATTATATGACCAATAGAGAACCATGTGGGGAACGTTCTGTTAATGTCCCAAATGTCCTCTTTGTAACATTGCCAAGTGACCATAAAATAACCAAAATGGAACGTCCCCCTAAAGTCATATCGGGAACGTTATTATATGACCAACAGAGAACCATGTGGGGAACGTTCTGTTAATGTCCCAAATGTCCTCTTTGTAACATTGCCAAGTGACCATAAAATAACCAAAATGGGACGTCCCCCTAAAGTCATATAAGGAACGTTATTATATGACCAACAGAGGACCATGTGGGGGACGTTCTGTTACTGTCCCAAATATCCTCTTTGTAACATTCTTATGTGATCATAAAATAACCAAAATGGAACGTCCCCCTAAAGTCATATAAGGAACTTTATTATATGACCAACAGAGAACCATGTGGGGAACGTTCTGTTAATGTCCCAAATATCCTCTTTGTAACATTCTTATGTGATCATAAAATAACCCAAATGGAACGTCCCCCTAAAGTCATATAAGGAACTTTATTATATGACCAATAGAGAACCATGTGGGGAACGTTCTGTTAATGTCCCAAATGTCCTCTTTGTAACATTGCCAAGTGACCATAAAATAACCAAAATGGAACATCCCCCTAAAGTCATATCGGGAACGTTATTATATGACCAACAGAGGACCATGTGGGGAACGTTCTGTTAATGTCCCAAATGTCCTCTTTGTAACATTGCCAAGTGACCATAAAATAACCAAAATGGGACGTCCCCCTAAAGTCATATAAGGAACGTTATTATATGACCAACAGAGGACCATGTGGGGAACGTTCTGTTACCGTCCCAAATGTCCTCTTTGTAACATTCTTATGTGATCATAAAATAACCAAAATGGAACGTCCCCCTAAAGTCATATAAGGAACTTTATTATACGACCAACAGAGAACCATGTGGGGAACGTTCTGTTAATGTCCCAAATGTCCTCTTTGTAACATTGCCAAGTGACCATAGAATAACCAAAATGGAATGTCCCCCTAAAGTCATATAAGGAACTTTATTATATGACCAACAGAGAGGACCATGTGGGGAACGTTCTGTTAATGTCCCAAATGTCCTCTTTGTAACATTCTTATGTGATCATAAAATAACCAAAATGGAACGTCCTCCTAAAGTCATATAAGGAACTTTATTATATGTCCAACAGAGAGGACCATGTGGGAAACGTTCGGTTAATGTCCCAAATGTCCTCTTTGTAACATTGCCAAGTGACCATAGAATAACCAAAATGGAACGTCCCCCTAAAGTCATATCGGGAACGTTATTATATGACCAACAGAGAGGACCATGTGGGGAACGTTCTGTTAATGTCCCAAATGTCCTCTTTGTAACATTGCCAAGTGACCATAGAATAACCAAAATGGAACGTCCCCCTAAAGTCATATCGGGAACGTTATTATATGACCAACAGAGAACCATGTGGGGAACGTTCTGTTAATGTCCCAAATGTCCTCTTTGTAACAATTCCAAGTGACCATAAAATAACCAAAATGGAACGTCCCCCTAAAGTCATATCGGGAACGTTATTATATGACCAATAGAGAACCATGTGGGGAACGTTCTGTTAATGTCCCAAATGTCCTCTTTGTAACATTGCCAAGTGACCATAAAATAACCAAAATGGAACGTCCCCCTAAAGTCATATCGGGAACGTTATTATATGACCAACAGAGAACCATGTGGGGAACGTTCTGTTAATGTCCCAAATGTCCTCTTTGTAACATTGCCAAGTGACCATAAAATAACCAAAATGGGACGTCCCCCTAAAGTCATATAAGGAACGTTATTATATGACCAACAGAGGACCATGTGGGGGACGTTCTGTTACTGTCCCAAATATCCTCTTTGTAACATTCTTATGTGATCATAAAATAACCAAAATGGAACGTCCCCCTAAAGTCATATAAGGAACTTTATTATATGACCAACAGAGAACCATGTGGGGAACGTTCTGTTAATGTCCCAAATATCCTCTTTGTAACATTCTTATGTGATCATAAAATAACCCAAATGGAACGTCCCCCTAAAGTCATATAAGGAACTTTATTATATGACCAATAGAGAACCATGTGGGGAACGTTCTGTTAATGTCCCAAATGTCCTCTTTGTAACATTGCCAAGTGACCATAAAATAACCAAAATGGAACGTCCCCCTAAAGTCATATCGGGAACGTTATTATATGACCAACAGAGGACCATGTGGGGAACGTTCTGTTAATGTCCCAAATGTCCTCTTTGTAACATTGCCAAGTGACCATAAAATAACCAAAATGGGACGTCCCCCTAAAGTCATATAAGGAACGTTATTATATGACCAACAGAGGACCATGTGGGGAACGTTCTGTTACCGTCCCAAATGTCCTCTTTGTAACATTCTTATGTGATCATAAAATAACCAAAATGGAACGTCCCCCTAAAGTCATATAAGGAACTTTATTATACGACCAACAGAGAACCATGTGGGGAACGTTCTGTTAATGTCCCAAATGTCCTCTTTGTAACGTTCGTATGTGGCCATAAAATAACCAAAATGGAACGTCCCCCTAAAGTCATATAAGGAATGTTATTATATGACCAACAGAGAACCATGTGGGGAACGTTCTGTTAATGTCCCAAATGTCCTCTTTGTAACGTAATTATGTGACCATAAAATAACCAAAATGGGACGTCCCCCTAAAGTCATATAAGGAACTTTATTATACGACCAACAGAGAACCATGTGGGGAACGTTCTGTTAATGTCCCAAATGTCCTCTTTGTAACGTTCATATGTGACCATAAAATAACCAAAATGGAACGTCCCCCTAAAGTCATATAAGGAACTTTATTATACGACCAACAGAGAACCATGTGGGGAACGTTCTGTTAATGTCCCAAATGTCCTCTTTGTAACATTCTTATGTGATCATAAAATAACCAAAATGGGACGTCCCCCTAAAGTCATATAAGGAACTTTATTATACGACCAACAGAGAACCATGTGGGGAACGTTCTGTTAATGTCCCAAATGTCCTCTTTGTAACAATTCCAAGTGACCATAAAATAACCAAAATGGAACGTCCCCCTAAAGTCATATCGGGAACGTTATTATATGACCAATAGAGAACCATGTGGGGAACGTTCTGTTAATGTCCCAAATGTCCTCTTTGTAACATTGCCAAGTGACCATAAAATAACCAAAATGGAACGTCCCCCTAAAGTCATATCGGGAACGTTATTATATGACCAACAGAGAACCATGTGGGGAACGTTCTGTTAATGTCCCAAATGTCCTCTTTGTAACATTGCCAAGTGACCATAAAATAACCAAAATGGGACGTCCCCCTAAAGTCATATAAGGAACGTTATTATATGACCAACAGAGGACCATGTGGGGGACGTTCTGTTACTGTCCCAAATATCCTCTTTGTAACATTCTTATGTGATCATAAAATAACCAAAATGGAACGTCCCCCTAAAGTCATATAAGGAACTTTATTATATGACCAACAGAGAACCATGTGGGGAACGTTCTGTTAATGTCCCAAATATCCTCTTTGTAACATTCTTATGTGATCATAAAATAACCCAAATGGAACGTCCCCCTAAAGTCATATAAGGAACTTTATTATATGACCAATAGAGAACCATGTGGGGAACGTTCTGTTAATGTCCCAAATGTCCTCTTTGTAACATTGCCAAGTGACCATAAAATAACCAAAATGGAACGTCCCCCTAAAGTCATATCGGGAACGTTATTATATGACCAACAGAGGACCATGTGGGGAACGTTCTGTTAATGTCCCAAATGTCCTCTTTGTAACATTGCCAAGTGACCATAAAATAACCAAAATGGGACGTCCCCCTAAAGTCATATAAGGAACGTTATTATATGACCAACAGAGGACCATGTGGGGAACGTTCTGTTACCGTCCCAAATGTCCTCTTTGTAACATTCTTATGTGATCATAAAATAACCAAAATGGAACGTCCCCCTAAAGTCATATAAGGAACTTTATTATACGACCAACAGAGAACCATGTGGGGAACGTTCTGTTAATGTCCCAAATGTCCTCTTTGTAACGTTCGTATGTGGCCATAAAATAACCAAAATGGAACGTCCCCCTAAAGTCATATAAGGAATGTTATTATATGACCAACAGAGAACCATGTGGGGAACGTTCTGTTAATGTCCCAAATGTCCTCTTTGTAACGTAATTATGTGACCATAAAATAACCAAAATGGGACGTCCCCCTAAAGTCATATAAGGAACTTTATTATACGACCAACAGAGAACCATGTGGGGAACGTTCTGTTAATGTCCCAAATGTCCTCTTTGTAACGTTCATATGTGACCATAAAATAACCAAAATGGAACGTCCCCCTAAAGTCATATAAGGAACTTTATTATACGACCAACAGAGAACCATGTGGGGAACGTTCTGTTAATGTCCCAAATGTCCTCTTTGTAACATTCTTATGTGATCATAAAATAACCAAAATGGGACGTCCCCCTAAAGTCATATAAGGAACTTTATTATACGACCAACAGAGAACCATGTGGGGAACGTTCTGTTAATGTCCCAAATGTCCTCTTTGTAACATTCTTATGTGATCATAAAATAACCAAAATGGAACGTCCCCCTAAAGTCATATAAGGAACTTTATTATACGACCAACAGAGAACCATGTGGGGAACGTTCTGTTAATGTCCCAAATGTCCTCTTTGTAACGTTCGTATGTGGCCATAAAATAACCAAAATGGAACGTCCCTCTAAAGTCAAATAAGGAATGTTATTATATGACCAACAGAGAACCATGTGGGGAACGTTCTGTTAATGTCCCAAATATCCTCTTTGTAACATTCTTATGTGATCATAAAATAACCCAAATGGAACGTCCCCCTAAAGTCATATAAGGAACTTTATTATATGACCAATAGAGAACCATGTGGGGAACGTTCTGTTAATGTCCCAAATGTCCTCTTTGTAACATTGCCAAGTGACCATAAAATAACCAAAATGGAACGTCCCCCTAAAGTCATATCGGGAACGTTATTATATGACCAACAGAGGACCATGTGGGGAACGTTCTGTTAATGTCCCAAATGTCCTCTTTGTAACATTGCCAAGTGACCATAAAATAACCAAAATGGGACGTCCCCCTAAAGTCATATAAGGAACGTTATTATATGACCAACAGAGGACCATGTGGGGAACGTTCTGTTACTGTCCCAAATGTCCTCTTTGTAACATTCTTATGTGATCATAAAATAACCAAAATGGAACGTCCCCCTAAAGTCATATAAGGAACTTTATTATACGACCAACAGAGAACCATGTGGGGAACGTTCTGTTAATGTCCCAAATGTCCTCTTTGTAACGTTCGTATGTGGCCATAAAATAACCAAAATGGAACGCCCCCCTAAAGTCATATAAGGAATGTTATTATATGACCAACAGAGAACCATGTGGGGAACGTTCTGTTAATGTCCCAAATGTCCTCTTTGTAACGTAATTATGTGACCATAAAATAACCAAAATGGGACGTCCCCCTAAAGTCATATAAGGAACTTTATTATACGACCAACAGAGAACCATGTGGGGAACGTTCTGTTAATGTCCCAAATGTCCTCTTTGTAACGTTCATATGTGACCATAAAATAACCAAAATGGAACGTCCCCCTAAAGTCATATAAGGAACTTTATTATACGACCAACAGAGAACCATGTGGGGAACGTTCTGTTAATGTCCCAAATGTCCTCTTTGTAACATTCTTATGTGATCATAAAATAACCAAAATGGGACGTCCCCCTAAAGTCATATAAGGAACTTTATTATACGACCAACAGAGAACCATGTGGGGAACGTTCTGTTAATGTCCCAAATGTCCTCTTTGTAACATTCTTATGTGATCATAAAATAACCAAAATGGAACGTCCCCCTAAAGTCATATAAGGAACTTTATTATACGACCAACAGAGAACCATGTGGGGAACGTTCTGTTAATGTCCCAAATGTCCTCTTTGTAACGTTCGTATGTGGCCATAAAATAACCAAAATGGAACGTCCCTCTAAAGTCAAATAAGGAATGTTATTATATGACCAACAGAGAACCATGTGGGGAACGTTCTGTTAATGTCCCAAATGTCCTCTTTGTAACGTAATTATGTGACCATAAAATAACCAAAATGGGACGTCCCCCTAAAGTCATATAAGGAACTTTATTATACGACCAACAGAGAACCATGTGGGGAACGTTCTGTTAATGTCCCAAATGTCCTCTTTGTAACGTTCATATGTGACCATAAAAAACCAAAATGGAACGCCCCCCTAAAGTCATATAAGGAACTTTATTATATGACCAACAGAGAGGACCATGTGGGGAACGTTCTGTTACCGTCCCAAATGTCCTCTTTGTAACATTCTTATGTGATCATAAAATAACCAAAATGAAACGTCCTCCTAAAGTCATATAAGGAACTTTATTATATGTCCAACAGAGAGGACCATGTGGGAAACGTTCGGTTAATGTCCCAAATGTCCTCTTTGTAACGTAATTATGTGACCATAAAATAACCAAAATGGGACGTCCCCCTAAAGTCATATAAGGAACTTTATTATACGACCAACAGAGAACCATGTGGGGAACGTTCTGTTAATGTCCCAAATGTCCTCTTTGTAACGTTCATATGTGACCATAAAAAAACAAAATGGAACGCCCCCCTAAAGTCATATAAGGAACGTTATTATATGACCAACAGAGAGGACCATGTGGGGAACGTTCTGTTACCGTCCCAAATGTCCTCTTTGTAACATTCTTATGTGATCATAAAATAACCAAAATGAAACGTCCTCCTAAAGTCATATAAGGAACTTTATTATATGTCCAACAGAGAGGACCATGTGGGAAACGTTCGGTTAATGTCCCAAATGTCCTCTTTGTAACATTGCCAAGTGACCATAGAATAACCAAAATGGAACGTCCCCCTAAAGTCATATCGGGAACGTTATTATATGACCAACAGAGAGGACCATGTGGGGAACGTTCTGTTAATGTCCCAAATGTCCTCTTTGTAACATTGCCAAGTGACCATAGAATAACCAAAATGGAACGTCCCCCTAAAGTCATATCGGGAACGTTATTATATGACCAACAGAGAACCATGTGGGGAACGTTCTGTTAATGTCCCAAATGTCCTCTTTGTAACATTGCCAAGTGACCATAAAATAACCAAAATGGAACGTCCCCCTAAAGTCATATCGGGAACGTTATTATATGACCAACAGAGAGGACCATGTGGGGAACGTTCTGTTAATGTCCCAAATGTCCTCTTTGTAACATTGCCAAGTGACCATAGAATAACCAAAATGGAACGTCCCCCTAAAGTCATATCGGGAACGTTATTATATGACCAATAGAGAACCATGTGGGGAACGTTCTGTTAATGTCCCAAATGTCCTCTTTGTAACATTGCCAAGTGACCATAAAATAACCAAAATGGAACGTCCCCCTAAAGTCATATCGGGAACGTTATTATATGACCAACAGAGAACCATGTGGGGGACGTTCTGTTACTGTCCCAAATGTCCTCTTTGTAACATTGCCAAGTGACCATAAAATAACCAAAATGGGACGTCCCCCTAAAGTCATATAAGGAACGTTATTATATGACCAACAGAGGACCATGTGGGGAACGTTCTGTTACCGTCCCAAATGTCCTCTTTGTAACATTCTTATGTGATCATAAAATAACCAAAATGGAACGTCCCCCTAAAGTCATATAAGGAACTTTATTATACGACCAACAGAGAACCATGTGGGGAACGTTCTGTTAATGTCCCAAATGTCCTCTTTGTAACGTTCGTATGTGGCCATAAAATAACCAAAATGGAACGTCCCTCTAAAGTCAAATAAGGAATGTTATTATATGACCAACAGAGAACCATGTGGGGAACGTTCTGTTAATGTCCCAAATGTCCTCTTTGTAACGTTCGTATGTGATCATAAAATAACCAAAATGGAACGTCCCTCTAAAGTCAAATAAGGAATGTTATTATATGACCAACAGAGAACCATGTGGGGAACGTTCTGTTAATGTCCCAAATGTCCTCTTTGTAACATTGCCAAGTGACCATAGAATAACCAAAATGGAACGTCCCCCTAAAGTCATATCGGGAACGTTATTATATGACCAACAGAGGACCATGTGTGGAACGTTCTGTTAATGTCCCAAATGTCCTCTTTGTAACATTGCCAAGTGACCATAAAATAACCAAAAAGGAACATCCCCCTAAAGTCATATAAGGAATGTTATTATATGACCAACAGAGAACCATGTGGGGAACGTTCTGTTAATGTCCCAAATGTCCTCTTTGTAACATTGCCAAGTGACCATAAAATAACCAAAAAGGAACGTCCCCCTAAAGTCATATAAGGAATGTTATTATATGACCAACAGAGAACCATGTGGGGAACGTTCTGTTAATGTCCCAAATGTCCTCTTTGTAACATTGCCAAGTGACCATAAAATAACCAAAAAGGAACGTCCCCCTAAAGTCATATAAGGAACGTTATTATATGACCAACAGAGGACCATGTGTGGAACGTTCTGTTAATGTCCCAAATGTCCTCTTTGTAACATTGCCAAGTGGCCATAAAATAACCAAAAAGGAACGTCCCCCTAAAGTCATATAAGGAATGTTATTATATGACCAACAGAGAACCATGTGGGAAACGTTCTGTTAATGTCCCAAATGTCCTCTTTGTAACATTCTTATGTGACCATAAAATAACCAAAATGAAACGTCCCCCTAAAGTCCTATAAGGAACTTTATTATATGACCAACAGAGGACCATGTGGGGGACGTTCTGTTACCTTCCCAAATTTCCTCTTTGTAACATTCTTATGTGACCATAAAATAACCAAAATGGAACGTCCCCCTAAAGTCATATTAGGGACGTTATTATATGACCAACAGAGAACCATGTGGGGGACGTTCTGTTACCGTCCCAAATGTCCTCTTTGTAACATTCTTATGTGACCATAAAATAACCAAAATGGAACGTCCCCCTAAAGTCATATTAGGGACGTTATTATATGACCAACAGAGAACCATGTGGGGGACGTTCTGTTAATGTCCCAAATGTCCTCTTTGTAACATTTTTATGTGACCATAAAATAACCAAAATGTAACGTCCCCCTAAAGTCATATAAGGAACTTTATTATATGACCAACAGAGGACCATGTGGGGGACGTTCTGTTACCGTCCCAAATGTCCTCTTTGTAACGTTCTTATGTGACCATAAAATAACCAAAATGGAATGTCCCCCTAAAGTCATATCGGGAACGTTATTATATGACCAACAGAGAGGACCATGTGGGGAACGTTCTGTTAATGTCCCAAATGTCCTCTTTGTAACGTTCGTATGTGACCATAAAATAACCAAAATGGAACGTCCCCCTAAAGTCATATCGGGAACGTTATTATATGACCAACAGAGAACCATGTGGGGAACGTTCTGTTAATGTCCCAAAATGTCCTCTTTGTAACGTAATTATGTGACCATAAAATAACCAAAATGGAACGTCCCCCTAAAGTCACATCGGGAACCTTGAACTGCAGCAAAACCAAAAGAGGACATTTCAGGAGTGTCCCTAATGTTCCATAAAGGTTCAGGATTTTCAACACCTTTAGAGGAACTTGTATCCCCCCCTCCGTGTGTATAACTCGGACATAAGGCCTGAGCAGTACACAAGTGTCCACCAGGGGTTGCTATTCAGCAAAAAATAAGAGTAGTGTACACTGAAACTAGCCTCTCTTGGATCTCAGCATGCATTGATTTCAGCTTTCGCAAATGTCAGAACAGTCCATTGAATATTACATGTGTGTTGTTATTTAATTCTGATCATGTGATTTACGTCTGATAGTGATATGCAACAATACTGGCACCCAAACATCAAAAAAATATATATTAAAAACTTGCAGCCTATTTGCTGCAACCACCACATATAAATATATCTAGAGACAATCTATCAGGTGAGGAATAGAGATCTGTTTTTATTATCATTATTAATGATATGATGTTACATCTTGCATTAGTGCCACTTGAACTTCCTCTGAACGGTTATAAAGGTGCACAACACGTTTGCATGTGTGTGTGTCTGAGCTGCAGGCATCCTGTTCAGGCCCTGTTGTGGTTTGCATGATTCAAAGGCTCTGATGACGAAGTGTCAGAGAGCAGAAACTCACTTCAGCTGGAGCTGGACTGTTACTGTCACGAAAGAACACCAGACGGAAAGATGAGCACTTACCGGGTGTTTTTACACATTTTTGGTGAGTTATGACATTCTTTCATCAGATATTGTTTAAGGAAGATCTGGCGTATGGAGTCAAGCCTTGTGAAACTGAGAATAATTTTGGTTTTGTTTTAATCATGGCTTTGAATTTTCAAGAGAATCTGAAAGTGTCTTCCTGTATCCATTCGACTGTCTTTTCCCATAAACGAACGAGATTTCCTAAATATCTCAGATGTTTTCCTCAATAGTGACTGAATGAACTTTTGCTTCTCAAGCGTTTCTCCTGAGGAAAAACTTCCAGATATATCTCAACAAAGTGCTCACATGTGCAGACTAAAGCCACGAGATCTTAATATGAACTTGATGAATGATTTTTTTGGTGATCTGGTTTTTGTTAATCCTACACTCTAAAAAATGCTGGGTTAAAAATAACCCAAGTTGGGTTGAAAATGGACTAACCCAGCAATTGGGTTGTTTTAACCCAGCGGTTGGGTTAAATGTTTGCTTAAAACAACCCAACCGCTGGGTTAGTCCATTTTCAACCCAACTTGGGTTATTTTTAACCCAGCATTTTTTTAGAGTTTATTATGGTTGTTGGGATGTCATAAACATATTAGATGCTGAATTTTTCTGTGTGTGTGTCTGTGTGTGTGTCTGTGTGTGTGTGTGTGTGTGTGTGTGTGTGTGTGTGTGTGTGTGTGTGTGTGTGTGTGTGTGTGTGTGTGTGTGTGTGTGTGTGTGTGTGTGTGTGTGTGTGTGTGTGTGTGTGTGTGTGTGTGTGTGTGTGTGTGTGTGTGTGTGTGTGTGTGTGTGTGTGTGTGTGTGTGTGTGTGTGTGGAACCATCAATGCCAATAAAGAACTTGATTTTAAAAGAGTGCACTTTACAAAATGCGGGGTTAAAAATAACCCAAGTTGGTTTGAAAATGGACTAACCCAGCAATAGGGTTGTTTTAAGCAAACATTTAACCCAACCGCTGGGTTAAAACAACCCATTTTCTGGGTTAGTCCATTTTCAAACCAACTTGGGTTATTTTTAACCCAGGATTTTTTAGTGTGTGTGTGTCTATATAGAATATCTGCTCTTATTTGCTGCCGAAATCAAATTAAGGTTTACTTTTTTATTTATTATGTTTTGTCCTCTCTTATTATATTTTCAGCTGTTCTTCTCGTGTGTGATTATGGGATGTTCTCCACACCATCACCATCTTCTGCAGAGAGGACCACTATTGAAATATCAAACACATCCGACTCGAACACTACTGTGACAACGGCAGAATCAACGACAGTTGGAAATGTCACAGAGCTTCCAGATGATTATTATGGGCTTGATTTTCCTACAAATACGAGCGATGAAGACGCCTCGGATCCAGGCATTTCAGTCACTGAATCTGACACAAAGTCCACCGAAGTGACCCCTTCAACCGCCCGTCCCAAGAGCAGCACGCACAACGCCAAGCTGAATCCTTCTCCTGAGAGGAAAAACGGTGGGAGGAAGCATCATGATATTAAAAGTTTGAAGGTTTTTGAAATCTAGCCATTGTTGGGTGGTTATTATGGGCAATGGAAGCTGTTTACTGTAGTATTTATTAGACTGAATGCTTCTTATTTTTACGTATGACGTTCTGTTGTGCATTTGTGCTTCAGAGTCTGAGCGCCAAACCAGCTCAAGATTGTGGTTTAAAGTGAGACTTTTTTCACTGACCTTTTGTTCACATGCAAAACATTCAATAACTTTCAGAAATATTCACACATTGTAAAAATAAAAAAAAGCTCCTTGTATTAGAGCTTCAAGCACACATTCATCCACATTTACAGTCAAACGATTGGAATAAATGATTTTATTTTGTTTATTTTAAAATGTCCCTTCTGCTCACCGAAGCTGCATTTATTTAAATATAAATACTGTAAAATTATTGAAATATTATTTTAATTTAAAACCACTGTTTTCCATGTGAATATATAGTAAAGTGTAATTTATTCCTGTGATCAAAGCTGAATTTATCATTACTCCAGTCTTCAGTGTACACTAAACACACACACAAAAAACAGGAAAACACATATTTAATACTTACTTAATCACACTCTAAAAAATGCTATTGGGTTGTTTAAACCCAGCGATTGGGTTATGTTAATCCAGTGAATGGGTTGTGTTAACCCAGCGATTGGGTTGTTTAAACCCAGCGATTAAACCCAGTGAATGGGTTGTGTAAACCCAGCGATTGGGTTATGTTAATCCAGTGAATGGGTTGTGTTAACCCAGCGATTGGGTTGTTTAAACCCAGCGATTAAACCCAGTGAATGGGTTGTTTAAACCCAGCGATTGGGTTGTGTTAACCCAGGGAATGGGTTGTTTAAACCCAGCGATTAAACCCAGTGAATGGGTTGTTTAAACCCAGCGATTGGGTTGTGTTAACCCAGGGAATGGGTTGTTTAAACCCAGCGATTAAACCCAGCGATTGGGTTATGTTAATCCAGTGAATGGGTTGTGTTAACCCAGCGATTGGGTTGTTTAAACCCAGCGATTAAACCCAGTGAATGGGTTGTTTAAACCCAGCGATTGGGTTGTGTTAACCCAGCGATTGGGTTGTGTTAACCCAGGGAATGGGTTGTGTTAACCCAGCGATTGGGTTGTGTTAATCCAGGGAATGGGTTGTGTTAACCCAGGGAATGGGTTGTGTTGACCCAGCGATTGGGTTGTGTTAACCCAGGGAATGGGTTGTTTAAACCCAGCGATTAAACCCAGCGATTGGGTTGTGTTAACCCAGGGAATGGGTTGTGTTAACCCAGCGATTAAACCCAGCGATTGGGTTGTGTTAACCCAGGGAATGGGTTGTTTAAACCCAGCGATTAAACCCAGCGATTGGGTTGTGTTAACCCAGGGAATGGGTTGTTTAAACCCAGCGATTGGGTTGTGTTAACCCAGGGAATGGGTTGTGTTAACCCAGCGATTGGGTTGTGTTAATCCAGGGAATGGGTTGTGTTAACCCAGCGATTGGGTTGTGTTAACCCAGGGAATGGGTTGTGTTGACCCAGCGATTGGGTTGTGTTAACCCAGGGAATGGGTTGTTTAAACCCAGCGATTAAACCCAGCGATTGGGTTGTGTTAACCCAGGGAATGGGTTGTGTTAACCCAGCGATTGGGTTGTGTTAACCCAGGGAATGGGTTGTGTTAACCCAGCGATTGGGTTGTGTTAACCCAGGGAATGGGTTTTGTTGACCCAGCGATTGGGTTGTGTTAACCCAGGGAATGGGTTGTTTAAACCCAGCGATTGGGTTGTGTTAACCCAGGGAATGGGTTTTGTTAACCCAGCGATTGGGTTGTGTTAACCCAGGGAATGGGTTGTGTTAACCCAGCGATTGGGTTGTGTTAACCCAGGGAATGGGTTTTGTTGACCCAGCGATTGGGTTGTGTTAACCCAGGGAATGGGTTGTTTAAACCCAGCGATTGGGTTGTGTTAACCCAGGGAATGGGTTGTGTTAACCCAGCGATTGGGTTGTGTTAATCCAGGGAATGGGTTGTGTTAACCCAGCGATTGGGTTGTGTTAACCCAGGGAATGGGTTGTGTTGACCCAGCGATTGGGTTGTGTTAACCCAGGGAATGGGTTGTTTAAACCCAGCGATTAAACCCAGCGATTGGGTTGTGTTAACCCAGGGAATGGGTTGTGTTAACCCAGCGATTGGGTTGTGTTAACCCAGGGAATGGGTTTTGTTGACCCAGCGATTGGGTTGTGTTAACCCAGGGAATGGGTTGTTTAAACCCAGCGATTGGGTTGTGTTAACCCAGGGAATGGGTTTTGTTGACCCAGCGATTGGGTTGTGTTAATCCAGGGAATGGGTTGTGTTGACCCAGCGATTGGGTTGTGTTAACCCAGTGAATGGGTTGTGTTGACCCAGCGATTGGGTTGTGTTAACCCAGGGAATGGGTTGTTTAAACCCAGCGATTGGGTTGTGTTAACCCAGGGAATGGGTTTTGTTGACCCAGCGATTGGGTTGTGTTAATCCAGGGAATGGGTTGTGTTGACCCAGCGATTGGGTTGTGTTAACCCCAGTGAATGGGTTGTGTTGACCCAGCGATTGGGTTGTGTTAACCCAGTGAACAGGTTGTTTTAACCCAGATGTGGTAACCCAGTGAATGGGTTGTTTTAACCAGCGATTGGGATAAATGTTTGCTTAAAAAACCCAATCACTGGTTAAAACTACCCAATCGCATTTATATAATGTCATGTGTGTTACCATGATGGTGTTTAGTGTTTGTGTGTATGACACACAGTGTTTGTGTGTATGACCTTCTATATATGACTACTGTCCTCCTTAAAGCTTTGATTGATCATGTGACTCTCATCTCAACTGTGATTGGTGGTTGCAGTATATATCAAAGTTACATCACAGATATTAGTAGTTCAATAGGTTGGTAATTTACATTATTTCAGTTAATGAAATGTGTTTTTTTACTGTAAATTTTTATATTGCACACGTATGTATTACAATTATACTGGTTTGAACTGTAAAATAATGTAATTATTACATTATAAACCTTTGAATTATATGGTGCTGTCCCGTAAACGTTACTGCCGTATTTTTTACGGTAAAGTTCTGGCAACCACAGCTGCCTTTTTTACTGTAAATTTTACAGGGATTACAAATAAATCCAACACACCTTTTTTTTCTTTTGATCAATTTTTTTTTTTATCTTACTGACCCCCAAACTTTTGTTTTCCACCTAAATCTAAATCAGCACAACTGTTTTTAACACTTATAATAATCATAAATGCATATTGAGCATCAAATCAACTTATCAGAATGATTTCTGAAGGGTCATGTGACACTGAAGACTGGAGTAATGATGATAAATTCAGCTTTGATCAATTACACTTTACTATATATTCACATTATTAGCAGTTATTTTAAATAGTAATAATATTTCACAATTTTTACTGTATTTTTTTTATTAAAAATATGCAGTCTTTGAGAGCAGACGAGACTATCAGTATCACTGAGTCCTATTCAGTGTTTCAAAATTTGAAGTCTTTGTAAACATTACTCCTTAAGAACAAATGTGTAATTGTGAGTGTACCGTAGCTAAACCGTATAGGGCGTCTAACAGTGAGAAAATGGCAGCTCTGCGAGTGTAAAGTTTCAGATCTGAGCGGTTGAAGTGTGAGTGGGCGTGAACTTCTGCATGTGTGCTTTCTGAACACACACTTACCACAACAGCAAAATCTCTCTCTCTCTCTCTCTCTCTCTCTCTCTCTCTCTCTCTCTCTCTCTCTCTCTCTCTCTCTCTCTCTCTCTCTCTCTCTCTCTCTCTCTCTCTCTCTCTCTCTCTCTCTCTCTCTCTGTTTGTTTTAAACACATGTGCATGCATAGCCTCACACCAGATGTGATCATAACTATAAGGTGTTTTGTCTGTTTCAGGATCGTACAGCGGAGGTGAGTTTGATTCTGCCGTGCGGAAGAGACCGAACACATCCTCTCTTCCTGTCTGAATCTTTACTGTGACACGTTTAATCTGTTTCCACATTAAAACAATGTCCCATTATAAACCAAAGTTTATAAACCATGTTTTTGACAGCCATCATCATATTGATCATCATCCTCATCCTGATTTTTCTTCTGGTTGGCGTTTTGTATTTTCTGAGAAAGAAAGGAAGGGTAAGATTTCTGTTATTTTTATATTTTGGATATTTTGGATGTGTTGCAAACCCCTAGTGAGCTTCTAGTGTATATTAAATCTCATAAGAAAAGTTCAAAATAAACTTTTTGCCATTAATAGGGGAATTGAGTTAATCTATTGACCTTTTTTAATTATTATTATTGTTATTATTTTAATCACTAACATCAAAGAGTGTCACACTGCCATTTCTTGCAGTTTTGAATTTTTACTTTATTTTGTCTTGAATCTATATTGTATTTGTTAAGTGTTCATTTTGTTCATTTTTACTAAATAACATGTTCTGACGGTCAAATGTTTTGAATAACTCAGATGTTTAATGTGTTTGAAAGAGTCTCTTCTGCTCACCAAAGCTACATTTATTTGACTAAAATACAGTAAAATCTTTACAAATAGTGAAATATTATTATAATTCAAAAAAGAATTCTGTATAAATGTATTATAAAGTGTAATTTATTCCTGTGATCAAAGCTGAATTTATCATCATTACTCCAATCTTCAGTATCACATGATCCTTCACAAATCATTATGATATGAGGATTTAGAAACATTTATGATTATGATTATTATCAATGTTGGAACAGTTGTGCTGTTTGTGGAAATACACTATTCTAAAATATATATATTTATAAATATATATATATATATATATATATATATATATATATATATATATATATATATATATATATATATATATATATATATATATATATATATATATAAATTTATAATTGTATTCGGTTAGGATGCATTAAATTGATCAAAAGTGACAGTAAAGACATTTATAATTTCAAATTTATTTTTAATTTCAAAATTTCAAATAACAATAAAATATTTTGAACTGTCTATTAATCAAAGAATCCTGGAAAAAGAAATGTCACAGTTTCCACAAGTTAAGCAGCAAAAAATAATATATTTTTTTATAATTGTATAAAATAATGAAAAATTCAATAAATTAAAATTTTAAAATATATATAAAAATAGATCAAATATAACACTTTTTTTAGGCAGCTCACTGGGTTTAGAGCAGAGTCAGTGTACGGACAACATTTTTCCTATATTTATACACACTCACACACACATACACACACACACACTTATAGCCTGATCTACTGGATGTCAGTAATTCTCTCGTTCTCGCCGTAGAGTTACTCATTTGATCTGACTCGTGTGGACGGACCCGCCAATGATTATGACACTCCGCTCAGGAGCGACCAACAGGGCATAAGCTACGAACAAACCAACAAAGGCAAGTGCGGATTCAAAACTACTACACCTAAACATTTGTATTTAAATGTGTGTGCGTTCTGTCTGTTTGTGTTAATGTCTCTGTATGTGTCTCTGCTCAGATCTGCCTGTGTCTCTGGACTACGTAGAGGAAGACAAGTCTGGGGGAAAGAGCAGCCCGATAGCCAATGGGTGTGCAGGAGAGAAAACTGAACAAGCACCTGACAATGAAAATGGTAACGACTAAGTCCAGTCATGGTCACTGTTATTGGCGGAGAGGATTGGACAAACACTGATCAAAACAGCAGCCTTTTACGCTTTATGCTTTTTCAGTCCAATCACAACAGACTGGACCATCTGACCAATCAGAGCAGAGTTGACCAATCACAACAGACTGAGCCATCTGACCAATCAGATTAGAGTAGACCAATCACGACAGACTGGGCCATCTGACCAATCAGAGCAGAGTAGACCAATCACGACAGACTGGGCCATCTGACCAATCAGAGCAGAGTAGACCAATCACGACAGACTGGGCCATCTGACCAATCAGAGCAGAGTAGACCAATCACAACAGACTGGGCCATCTGACCAATCAGAGCAGAGTAGACCAATCACAACAGACTGGGCCATCTGACCAATCAGAGCAGAGTTGACCAATCACAACAGACTGAGCCATCTGACCAATCAGAGCAGAGTTGACCAATCACGACAGACTGGGCCATCTGACCAATCAGAGCAGAGTTGACCAATCACAACAGACTGGACCATCTGACCAATCAGAGCAGAGTAGACCAATCACAACAGACTGGGCCGTCTGACCAATCAGAGCAGAGTAGACCAATCACAACAGACTGGGCCGTCTGACCAATCAGAGCAGAGTTGACCAATCACAACAGACTGGACCATCTGACCAATCAGAGCAGAGTAGACCAATCACAACAGACTGGACCATCTGACCAATCAGAGCAGAGTTGACCAATCACAACAGACTGGACCATCTGACCAATCAGAGCAGAGTAGACCAATCACAACAGACTGGGCCGTCTGACCAATCAGAGCAGAGTAGACCAATCACGACAGACTGGGCCGTCTGACCAATCAGAGCAGAGTTGACCAATCACAACAGACTGGACCATCTGACCAATCAGAGCAGAGTCGACCAATCACAACAGACTGGGCCATCTGACCAATCAGAGCAGAGGAGGCTCTCAGAAAGGCGGGGTTTTGAGAGACCAAATCCTTTATTGAAGTTTTTAGACTCTGAGAAATGAGAAGATGTGCTGTGTGTGTTATGAGAAAGTGTTTTTGACCTTTAATGCATGTTATCCTATTGTAGGAGACAAATAAAAAAGCATAATAGGGGCACTTTAAGACAGAATCGAGGGAAATATCAATTCAAAATCATCAGCGTTGTCTTCATGCGGAGGGGAGTAAGTGAGTTGTTTGAGTTAATGTTACGTAATGGTGATGATATTCTTCCTGTCTGTAATCTTAAAGACAAGGAGAACCTTCCGGAGGAGAACAGTTTCTCCTCAAACTCCAGCTCGACTCCACCGCTGAAGAAAGTGGAGTTTAACCTGGACCTGGATCTGATTGGAGGAGACTCTGACTTGAATGATTTGACCACAGAGGATGCATCGCAAAATGAAAACAACAATAACGTCTCTAATACTGGTCAGTCCAACCAAAGAACGTCCATTCTTATACGTACAGCGGTGGCCAAAAGTGCCAAGGACAAGTGGTTTAATGGATCGCACATCACTTTTGGCCACCGCTGTATTATATTTAGTGCTTTTGTGTCTCTTTCAAGTTGAAAAAAGTGTGATGTGTATGCATGTGTGATAACGTAAGTGTGTGGTAATAATGTTGTACGTACAACAGGGCGAGGATCAGCAGAAGAGATCTTCACTGAAGTCAGTCTAGACGAGCCAAAGCAACACGCATAGTGTGCGTCTCCAATGCCACGGTCAAGATTTTGGGTCCCCGGATTCAAACTATACCTGCTCAAAATGCCTCCATCTGGACGTGACACAGCGTCCGTTTGCCGCTCTGGCTTTCATCTGCTGTTAAAGAAGATTGTATACTGTACATAAGAAGACTATGCAATCATTGGTTGAAATGTATGTAAAAACAATGTTAGTATACAAAACAATTTGTGGCTACACTCTCAGGAAAAAAAGGTACAGCAGGTACAATTTAAAGGTACACGATTGGCCCTTAGGGTACAATTATACCATTGTTTTCCTCTACTTAGAGCAGAAGTTCGGTCCTAGAGAGCCGCTGTCCTGCAGAGTTTGGATAAGACATCTATAGAAGCTCTAATTGAGAATTAACAGAGGTTTAGATGTTGAGGTTTTATTGGAAATGTCACCGGCCATTTTGGCTGTCGGCCATTTTAGTTGTCGGCCATTTTGAATTATGTGCTAAAATGCTGTATGTTATGAACACATGAACGGATTGTTACGAAACTTGGTATGGGTCATCAGCACGATGCCCTGAAGGAGCCTGAGAAGTTTCGAAACAGCGCCACCTAGTGGAGATTTTCTTCAAATGCTTATAACTTTGGGTGTGCTTGACTTATTTTCACGAGTCATCTCCTTATGGTGCGTTCACACCAGACGCGAATGAAGCGAATAAATCGCGCTATTCACGCTTAGTTGGACGTTTGAACATTTTGAGTTTACTCGCTTCATTCGCGCGTGACATTCACTTCACAACAGACGCGAATTCGCGTCATGGGAGGGGCTTCTGCCAGACGGCTCGTCTCGTTGTAAAATGGCTGACATGAGCTGTTTTAAAATACGGTGAATAAGCTCAATTTGCCGGCTTTAGCTAGCTTGTAGTCTCAATAGGGTGAATTCAGGGTGATTGGGACACTTTTCCCAAGTCATCTCAATGGCAAAAAGTGTCCAAATCACCCTGAAATCCCCCCATGTAGAGCTCAAATTGAGTAAAGAGCTTTTTTACAACTTACCAGATTGTCCGACCTCCTCACTCACTTTCTTCCAAGCAAGATCCTTTATATTCCTGTTTCTATAAAGTTTGAAAGTGTATCGTACAGCTCCGGGTATCCACATATGATTTTGTCCTCATTGTTGCCACTACAAGAGCAAGCTCCTGATTGGTTAACGCGGAACGCAGAACGTCTATTCGCGTCTTTGCATTGACTTAAGATGTAAATCATGCGAATGCGAAACGCTTCGTTCACGTCTGGTGTGAACGCACCTTTAGTCTCCTGAATCCTTGCCAAGTCCAACGATACCAGACTTGCCAGGTTTCGGCGTATGGTTTGTGCAGCGTTGTAATTTAGTGCTTTAAAAACGTTAGCTGATATCTTGGAAACCGCTAGTCCGATCGAGTCGAAACCAGCGTCAGAACTTCATAAACATAGGTCGATATCTAAATGCTAATGCCCAAATGTCGAAATATTGAGAGTAAGGGGGAGTAAAATCCAATCAAAGTCAGGTGTCAGTCATTTTTTACGTGTTTTTTCATATAAATGTAGCTCCAAAACGAAACAGGATATTATCACACACGTATGGGCTCACTCTGAAGACACATAAAAAAACAATGGTAAGATTGTGCCTCTTGGTGACGCTATAATAGAACAAAACATGAAATTCCCATAGACTACAATGCATTTTTTTGCCTAAAATCATCTTAAAATGTTTAACTGCTCATTGCTGCAGTTGATCTGACACTCCCAGCCATTTTGGCATGTCTTGTCTTCTTCTTTGCGCGTGGCCCCGATAATGGCTGCTTGCAGCTATATTTATTATTATTATTATTTTTCCGCCATTGGAGTCTATGGCAGCCCATAGAACCGCTTGCGGGAAAGTTATGAAATTTGGCAAACTTGGTGCATGTCATCACAAGCATGACCTGAGGCAACATGCAGCGTTTCGGCGCAGCGCCACCTACTGGTGCGGAGATACGAAAAATTGCTATTTTTCCGTATAACTTCTGAACCGTTTGTCCAAAAATCATAAAAGTGGCCTCCTTAGATTCGGGACGTCATGTCGAGTCGACTGATATCCATTTATAGTCACCATTATGGTGATTAGTGTTTCCTTTAGTTGAGCATTTTGACTCTTGGCTTTTTATGTGAGTTTGTGGTTTTTGTTACAGTGTTAACAAAACTCATTATCATGAAGAAAAATGTTTAACTAAACTCATCATCATCATTAACTAAAAATGTTAATAAATAATATTCACCAGCAATACTTTCTTGCCACAGATCAGACATTCTGAATTCTGATTTTTTTTTAATACATTCTGGTGGGGGGGGTCAGCATAAGAATCTCAACAATGGTGACATACTTAATGCTGCAATGCATGCTGGGAGCCATGAGTTTTATACTGTGTTGGTTGGAGCTAAACTCTGCAGGACATCGGCTCTCTAGGATCAAACTTGCCTACCCCTGACTTATACCCTTAAGGGTCCCACCCCTGTGACGGCCACTTGTACCTTAAAAGGTACAATTTTGTACTCTTTTTTTGAGTGTATAATAAACATTTACTGTATTAATATGATTTATATGTGCTGAAAGACTTCTTATAAATTGCTTTTGTAAGTCGCTTCGGATGAAAGCGTCTGATAAATGCATTAAATGTTAATGTAAGTAAAGTTTGTCTCATATGCCCCGAATGCAGTTTGTCAGCCACTTCCCCCGAATTTCCTAAAATGGTGCACTTGATGTGGTTTGTGGTCTTGTGCCCTAGTTATTATCCCTCCATTTAATTTGAATAGTTTTCTTTACACTAGATAGATGTGTTATTTATTCACTGTGAAGGATTGTCCTGTAAATGTCAGTGCAGTCTGTCGTGGAGTCCCCCGTGAAGGCCCTGTTATACTCGCGCCTGGCTCCGCAGCGCGATCTCCGCAAACTGCGCGCGCTCCTCCCCCAAACGAACGAGGCATTTATAGTCGACGCGCGCGCCGTTGTAGTATTCTGTGAAACGACAGGGGGCGACTTGGAGTAATTGTTCTTAAATCCGTCGAAAGCAGGAGCGAAGAAGTAGTTTACCGGAACAGGTGAACAGGGCGTCCCGCAAGCCGTTCGTGGAACATAAACGAACCCACATGAGCCCCGTAACTTTACAAGAGAGACTGGCCGTCACACTACGTGTTCTTGCGTCTGGCAGTAACCAAAAATGTGCCTCCAGTTACAAGTTGGGCTCGACCACAGTTTCGTTGATCGCAGTACAAGTACAGGACTGTCATCAGAAGGGGATGTATACAGTAATGTTGCCAGTCAAAGTAAAAAAAAAAAAAAGTGTTAAATCTTGTGTTTGCTTTGTGCTTTAAAATATATTTTTCACTTTCATGTATAAGTTATCACAGTGTTTGTAATAAAACCATAAAACTGAGAGCGTGGCATTGGTCGACATTAGAACAAAATAGATGGATGTGAAAACATGCATACACTATATGGATATTTTTATACTATATATATATATATATATATATATATATATATATATATATATATATATATATATATATATATACACTATATTTTAACTATATTAGTTCACAGTGCATTAACTGAAGATGACAACTAATTTCTGATTTTGTTTGTACATTCTGAAATTAACACTAAACAAGCACAATAAATGCTGTAGAAAGTGTCTTGTAAACCAATGTACTAAATGAAGCCTCTTTGTACAGTTAGTTTTTATAAAACATGCCTTATTTTATCAAAGGTTCTATTTCAGTTAGTGTAGGCTCATTTTGAAAATGTAAGCAGTTACTTAAGACAAACTGAGTGCTTAATGCAAATGTATTCTAAAGTCCTATTCTCAAAAGGAATGGATGGTTGGACGGATGGATGCCCATCAATGCAAACTTTCCATGAATTCTGTGCCATCTGGCTGTCGCGATGATCCCTCATGGAATGGTCATAAATGTGCCGGTACTGACGCACCAGCTCGGACAAAGTCGCCTCAAAATCGTACATCTTCGGATGCGGAGGTGCGCGCGGAGTTACAAAAAATGCGCTGCGCACCGCCAGGCGAAATGGGGTCTTGCGGAGCCAACGCGCGAGACCGCCCCCTCCGCATTGACGTCATTTTTGCCGCGCGCACCCTCGCGCTCTTGCGGCCGCGGCGAGTATAAACAAGGCTTGAGGATGTGATCTTTAGAAACACGCTCCTGAAATGAGTGACTGACAGAAAGGATATCTAAAGATAGATGAGGGATTCCCCTGCCTGAAGGGACCTGCCGAACACACGCTTACATTTTACTCTCAAACTTCCCAAAGTTCATTAGTCTTGAATGTTTCTGAAACAAACAGACAACATTGCGTCTCCTTCAACAACCTCTCAGTGTGATCAGCATGAGTAAAAGTGTGAGACAGCGCTCTCTGCTGGGGATAGATAGATAGATAGATAGATAGATAGATAGATAGATAGATAGATAGATAGATAGATAGATAGATAGATAGATAGATAGATAGATAGATAGATAGATAGATAGATAGATAGATAGATAGATAGATAGATAGATAGATAGATAGATAGATAGATAGATAGATAGATGGTGGATGGATGGATGGAACGGCAGTAAGATAGATAGATAGATAGATAGATAGATAGATAGATAGATAGATAGATAGATAGATAGATAGATAGATAGATAGATAGATAGATAGATAGATAGATAGATAGATAGATAGATAGATAGATAGATAGATTAGATCGATCGGTAGATAGATAGATAGATAGATAGATAGATAGATAGATAGATAGATAGATAGATAGATAGATAGATAGATAGATAGATAGATAGATAGATAGATAAAAATAATCAGGCAAACTTGTAAATTTGTCTAATTTCGCCATTTTAAGAGGACATCAATGAAGTGATTTCATCAGATTAGGATCACCCCCCCCAAATGTGGGACCTCCCTACTGCACTCAACAATGTAATGAGATATTGTAATATAATATGAAATTGAAAATCATCCAGTTATCAATGCTGTATTGCTAAAAAAAAGTGTTTTAATAAAATCAGTAGGCCTTCAAAACACAGTCATGATGGATAAATACCTGACAATCTGCATAATATATATTTTAATACAATTTCTAATGTATAATAGCAAAATGGATAGAAGAAAAACAAATCTTTCCGACGTTTTCTAACTGACTGGATTATTCCCCTCACTCCCTAACTATCGCTTCGCCTCAGCGCAAAGCTGGAATTCCCCGACGCTCCCTTAGCGTGTGGCGCATGCGCAGACCGTCGCTCGGCCGCTAGTGGCCGCTGTTTGCTGAGTGACCGCTCAGTGTTTGTCACAGCAGCTGAAGGCCGAAAACATCCGACACCATGCCTCCGACGCGCCGCTTCTGCTCGCGTTTTTACCCAACCAACGCGCCTCTCGCGCATGCAACAGGCTCTTGGGTTTATTAATCGCCATAGTCGAGTCGAGTGTGTTGTGCCGTTCACTCATGAGTGTCGGTGATTGCGCCGCGTAACGCACAGAGGAGATTATGGAGTAAACGCGCGACTCTGACGCCGCTAGACCCATCATAACAATAACAATAATACTGCTATGGCACTCTCTGTGATCCAGGCGTGTCGCAGTCTGGCGCTGTCCACCTGGCTCCTGTCCTTCTGCTTCGTGCATCTGCTGTGTTTGGACTTCACGGTGGCCGAGAAGGAGGAATGGTACACGGCGTTCGTCAACATCACATACGTGGATCCGGACACGGCCGAGGTCCGGACGGAGAAGACGGAGTGCGGGCGTTACGGGGAGCACTCGCTCAAGCGCGAGGCCAGGGGCGTGTTGGCGATGCCCGCCGCGCCACAGGACAGGCACGCGTGCGACCCGAACAGCAGGTTCACGCCGCGCGCGCACGGCGCGTGGATCGCGCTCATCAGCAGGGGAAACTGCACGTTTAAGGATAAAATCAGACACGCCGTGGGACACAACGCGTCAGCCGTGGTCATATTCAACGTGGGATCCTCCAACCCCAACGAGACGATCACCATGCCGCATCCAGGTGAACGCGCGCGCGCTTATGAGTGATGATAAATGCGTAATTGCATATCTAGTGATGTTTGCTGGTGAATGCACGTGTGATATTACGTGCAGAATGTTTTAATGCGTGTCTGGTTGTGAGTGTTTGTAAATGCGCAATAGGTTATGCATTATAGTGAATGCATGTCATGCGTATTTGATGTGTGATAAACGCATTATTGCATGTGCTGATGAATGCATATATTAAGTGCATGTGTTGTGTGGTGATAAATGCATGTCTGGTTAAATGCACATTAAGTTATGCATTATAGTGAATGCATGTCATGCGTATTTGATGTGTGATAAACGCATTATTGCATGTGCTGATGAATGCATATATTAAGTGCATGTGTTGTGTGGTGATAAATGCATGTCTGGTTAAATGCACATTAAGTTATGCATTATAGTGAATGCATGGCATGCGTGTTTTGGTAAAATGCGTGTTCTTGTGCATGATGCGTTGGTACATATCATCACCTTCCTAAAATAACTGCCGTCGTCACGTATTGACACTATTAATTTTTTGCACAAGTCATCTCCTCATGATGCTGGCCACCTCTGGTAGAATCACCCACTTCCTCCTCAGTTGCACAGCTCGTGCGGTTCTACCGCTGTAGTGTCAAGAGTGTGTCTAATGACACTTAGGCAACTTTACAAGCTTTTCGAGATGGCAGCTGCATCAAGAAGAACCGCAATCTACTCAAACTCTGGAGTTATTGGTTATTGATGTGTAGTTGTGTGCTGGTGAATGCATATGTGTGATTTTAAGTGAATGCATGTGGGATATGGGTGTAACGATATATCGCGATATGAAAATGTCACGATATGTATCGTTTAGCAGTCCTTCCAGAAAAATGCGGATTTTTTTGTGATTGTTGCGGGCAAAAATCCTTGATTATGCGGCACGTTTTCTTAAAAAATGCGATGGAAAATGCGGGATATTTATGCAATTTTAGGCGATGAAATTGCGGGAACTTGCAAAAACTGCGGTCACGATAACCTGGCGTATGTAAAAATCGATCATTCTTTATAGATTAGATTAGATTAGATTCAACTTTATTGTCATTACACAAGTACAAGTACAAGGCAACGAAATGCAGTTTAGGTCTAACCAGAAGTGCAATAGCAGCAAGTGCAGGATATACAATGGTTGCATAAGTGCAGGACATGGAAATGTACTGAATATATATAAATATGTATAAATAGAGAGATGGTTATTACTATAAACAGAACTGAATTTACAGGTGAATATGTACAGTGAATAAATATACAGATGGCTATTACTATAAACAGAATGTACAGGTGAATATGTACTATGAATATAATATACAGATGGCTATTACTATAAACAGAATGTACAGGTGAATATGTACTATGAATATAATATACAGATGGCTATTACTATAAACAGAATTTACAGGTGAATATGTACTATGAATATAATATACAGATGGCTATTACTATAAACAGAATGTACAGGTGAATATGTACTATGAATATAATATACAGATGGCTATTACTATAAACAGAATGTACAGGTGAATATATACTATGAATATAATATACAGATGGCTATTACTTTGAACAGAATTTTACAGATAGAGGTATACAATAATATGTTAGGCTAAGATGAGGAATAGCAGTGGATTAAGGTAGTGCAATAAATTATGGACAGCTATCCAAAAAAAAAAGTGTAAAGTGCAGTGGAAAGTGGTTGCATATTACAGTTAGAAGTACGGTGCAAAATGCAAATGTAAACATTGGTACTGTAATAAACAGTCGGTAGTGCAAATAACAAAGTGAAGGCAGATGTGAGGTAGGAGAGTTAGCAGTTTATGAGGGAGTGGATCAACGGTGGTTTGAGTTCAGTAAAGAGACAGCTCTGGGGAAAAAACTGTTCTTTAGTCTGCTGGTCCTGGTCCGGAGGATCCTGAAACGATGATGATATGTTATGAATATGTTATGATGATATGAAAAGATGATGATATGTTTGGACAGAAGACGAATTCTTTATTAAACTCATAAAAAACAATAGAATAAAAAATGCCACAATTTATCATAACACCTCATGTGTGTCGCTCAAGTATAAGGTGCTTTCCTTGCCATCAGTGCTTGAAAACACACACGTCTCATTAATAATATGGCGTACGGTGGCTGGGATATACATAAACCTAACAACATATGTAGCATGATTTTTGGAATGATTTATCACAAGAGGAAAAAAATGGTTTTAGTCGCATAACATCAGTTCATGGAAACGCCGTCATTTCGCAATATTTTTTTATCGACTTTTAGAAAATATCGCAAAAGTTTTACCACTGTATTTAAAGGATAAAAAATTAAGATTTGCACGTTTCCTTTTTTAAAATACTTAGTCAGTGATGATTGTATTTACGCTGCAATAAATAAGCTGGCCTATCTGTTTAAATTAAAATAGCCTAAACATCCTATATGTTCACATTATCAGCAAAACTGCATGAATTTGAGTTGAAGGGTTTAAAATGAACAAAATATATTCATTTTGGCCCGTGGAAATGAATGAATAAACTTTATTTAAAAAAACGATCTGAGAAGTAGTTTATAAAATTGAGTTTTTATGGATATTTTGATTAGCTATTTATTCTAAAACATAAAAAGGATATTGGATGATTGTCAGCAATGTACTATGTAAGGCACAAATGGCATTGATAGTCCGTATCTAATATTTTTCAATGTCCTGTACTTTTGACAGTGTTCAACATGGTGTCACGTGGATGGGAATATGCATGCAAATGATATGCAGATGAGGTTATGTAAAACTATGTGTTGTAAGCTCCATATATGGTGATTTCTGCAGGAGACGGGGTGGAGATGCACATACGCACAATCTTCTGCTGGCTGTGATTTGTAAAGGGATTTTTGCGCAGGTTCTGACGTACACATGGTTTTATAAATCTGAATTTTTTTGTGCGTACGCAAAATCTAGCTTTTGTGCGTACGTGCACTTTTAGTAAGGTTTATACGCAAAGTTTTATAAATGAGACCCCCGGGGCCTCATTTATAAAACTCTACGTAGGACGTGTGTACGCACAGAAATATTGGGATTTATAAAACCGTGCGCACACACGTCCTACGCAGTTTTCCCTTAATAAATCACAATCAATTCTAAATGTAGCGCAGCTTTTGCGGCTTCATGTCACGCCCATAGTTGCCCATAAATAGTCCGTGAAACGCCCACAAGTTAATATTCATCGATTGCGAAATCATGGCAAACACAGAGAGGAAAAAAAAAAACGTAACTTCACTCAATGTGAAGTAGAAGTTATCGTTGGCGAGGTTGAAAAGAGGAGAAAAATGTTGTTTGGAGGGCACAGTGTGGGCATTACTAATGCCAAAAAGGCACTTGAGTGGCAAAAGGTTGCAGACGCTGTAAATGCTGTAGCCTCACAACCTCGGACCGCGGCCGAAATAAAAAAGAAATGGTCGGACATCAAAGTCGAGGCAGAAAAGCGTCTAGCGCTCCATCGCCAGAGTGTGTCCTCGTTTTGCCAGCAAGTCTTCTTGCTGTGTGAAGATGCGTTCACTCCGAATCCTTCCATCTGCCACATCTTTAACCCTTTAGGCGCCAGAGGTTTTTTCCTAAAACGTTCAATTTTGACATCTTAATTTCAAAAGGCTATATCTTAAAAGTGATAAAAGATAGAGACTTTCTGTAAATTAGAGAGATATTAAGGATGACCCAAAGTTTATGTAGGGATTACATTGTCCCATCTAATTTGCATATTATGACGTCATATGGTGGTGGTCACCTTGGATTATAGAATTTTCATGAAAAGTCACATGTTTAAATGATAAATGCAGCACTTCTTTCCCCAAGATCTGTTTAGTTCAAAAGATCACTCGCCACGGTAAGGCAGAGATCATGAGTGAGATGACGAGACAAGACGAGAGACAGATGCGCACGCCCGCCGAGTGTGCACAGTTCAGACTACTGTCATTGTAATTGTGACTCCCCACCCTGCCTCCACGTTGCGCACTAACTGTATTTGCAATACACGAGCCGCGGTTCAGCTGCGTGAGACAAACGCTGCCAGTGTGAATGCAAAATGGCCGCGCGCGGCTCCCGCTCTCCATATGCACCACTGCCCTGCCAACACACTGCTTGCGCGTGCGGTGTGAAGCCGGCGTAACGCGCCTGCTAACTTCGCAATGAACACTCCGACCCCGCGAAACACCACTGTGTTCCCACCCCTGACATTGGGCAAATGACCATCTACATTGGGCAAAGGATTCACCGTTTGTGCTTGGTGTAGGGCTATACTTTCACTTTCAGAATCACGGCAGATATTCCCCTTCAGAATTAGGGTCCGCGAATAGAAGATCCAACACTTCATTGCGGGTAAGCTTTATTGATGCCATTAGAAAATAATAATCTAATGCAAATACTCGCTGACATTGACAATATTGCTCTGATAAAATGGCTCACTCACACACTAGCTTCGCGTTTGTTCGCAAAGACTCAATGCACTCTTGCTCGAAGATTTTGTATAGAAGCATGACGTTTTTTTGAGTCGGGGATGAAGTATGACATGTCTGACATCTAGTGGAGGGGAGGTCAAATGAAATTTGACACCCTATTTGACAAAATCGGCCGTTTTATTCAGTGCCGCATCTTGTCGAGTAAACTCGACCGTGGCGCCTAGAGGGTTAAGAGCGCAAGATCAGCCATTGTGCGTCATTACACATTGTGATGGGACATTTTATTTCCATCCATTTCATTGCATCTGACAAGCTACAGATGTCGGTTATAATCTACGTGGAAATGGGAAATAGTTCAGTGCAAATGTAATGTCTTGCAGCTTTCTGAATGGTTGAGACATACGTCATACGTTATTTTATCAAAAATAAAACTA